>PISX010004167.1:73610-125750 GCA_004024625.1 Mellivora capensis | reverse complement strand
GAGGGAAATTGGGGGGGAGATGAACCATGAGAGACTATGGACTCTGAAATACAACCTGAGGGTTTTGAAGGGGCGGGGGGTGGGAGGTTGGGGGAGCCAGGTGGTGGGTATTGTGGAGGGCACGCATTGCATGGAGCACTGGGTGTGGTGTAAAACTATGAACTCTGTTACACTGAAAAGAAATAAAAAAAAAAGAAATGTAAATAAATAATCTTTGTACATCAAAAAAAAAAATGACTAGGAGGAGGAATGTCCAACAGAAGAAAAATTCAGAAGATGGGCCTTCTGCAACAGAGCTAATGGCTACTGACACAGACAATATGTCGGAAAGGGAATTCAGGCTAACAATTATCCAGACAATAGCTAGGTTGGAGAAAGCCATGGAGGACAAAATGGAATTGATTAGGGCAGAACTGAAAGCCACCGGGGATGATGTTCACAATGTTCTCAATGAGTTCCAATCTAATTTGAATTCTCTAAAAGCTAGAGTAACTGAGACAGAAGATAGAATTAGTGATCTGGAGGACAAACAGATAGAGAGAAAGGATCAGGAGTAAGCCTGGAACAAACAGCTTAGAAGCCATGAAAACAGAATTAGGGAAACAATTGATACCTGAAATGTTACAATGTCAGAATTATTGGAATCCCTGAAGGGGAGGAGAAAGAAAGAAGATTAGAAGATATGGTTGAACAAATTCTCCACGAAATTTAACCCAATCTCGTGAATGGAACCAGCGTTCAGGTACTAGAGGCAGAATGGTCTCCCCCCAGAATTATAGAATCTAGAAAGACCTCAAGACAACTGATAGTAAGAATGAGGAATCATTATTGAAGAGAGAATTTCTTGAAAGCACCTAGGACAAAGGAGTTCCTTACGTACAGAGGAAAGCCCATCAGCATAACGTCAGATCTGTCCACAGAACCCTGTCAAGCAAGAAAGGGCTGGCAAGACATATTCAGGGCACTAAATGAGAAGAACATGCAGCCAAGAATACTTTATCCAGCAAGACTGACTTTCAAAATGGATGGAGAGATAAAGAGTTTCCAAGGCCAGCAAGGCTGAAAAGAGGATCCGACCACAAAGCCAACACTGCAGGAAATATTAAGGGGGGGTTCTATAAAAGAAGAAAAATCCTACGAATGTCATTGAACAGAAATATGGAAACAATCTACAGAAAGAAAGACTTCAAAGCTAACACGATGTCAATGAAAACGTATCTATCAATAATCAGTCTCAATGTGAATGGCCTATATGTGCCCATAAAATGACACAGGGTTGCAGATTGGATAAATGGACAGGACCCATACATATGTCATCTACAAGAGACCCATTTGGAACCTAAGGATACACCCAGACTGAAAGTGAAGGGATGGAGAAGCATCTTTCATGCTAATGGGCCACAAAAGGCAGCTAGGGTAGCAATTCTCATATCAGATCAATGACATTTTAAACTAAAGACTGTAGTCAGAGATACAGAAGGACACTACATACTTCGTAGAGGGACTATCCACCAAGATGATCTAACAATTGTAAATATTTATGCCCCCAATATGGGAGCAGCCAATTACATAAGAAAACTTTAATCAAGATAAAGAGTCATATTGATATGAATACATCAATAATAGGAGATCTTAACATGCCACTCTCAGTATCAGACAGATCATCCAAGCACAAAATCAATAAAGAAACAAGAGCATTGAATGACACATTGGACCAGATGGAACTCATAGATATATACAGAACATTCCACCCTAAAACAACAGAATACTCATTCTTCTCAAGTGCACATGGAACCTTCTCCTGAGTAGACCACATACTGAGTCACAAATCAGGACTCAACTGATACCAGAAAATTGAGATTATTTCCTGCATATTCTCACAATGCTTTGAAACTGGAGCTCAAACACAAGGAAAAGTTTGGAAGGAACTCAAACACATGGAAGCTAAAGACCACCTTGCTTAAGAATGCTTGGATCAACCAGTATATCAAAGAAGAGCTTAAACAATTCATGGACAACAATGAGAATGAAGAAACTTCGGCCCAAAACCTATGGGATACAGTAAAGGCGGTCCTATTGGGGAAACACACAGCCATCCAAGCCTCTCTCAAAAAAATTCAAAAATCCAGAATACACCAGCTGTCTCTACACCTTAAAGAACTGGAGAATCAACAACAAATTAAGCCAACTCTACACACAAGAAGGGAAACAAGCAAGATTAGAGCAGAGATCAATGAGATAGAAACTAAAGACAATAGATTGCATCAATGAAACTAGAAGCTAGTTTTCTGAAAGAATCAATAAGATCAAAAAACAATTGGCCACACTAATCCAAAAGAAAAGAGAGAAAGCTCAAATTAGTAAAATTATGAATGAAAAGGGAGAGATCACAACTAACACAAAGTAAATAGAAACAATCATCAGAAGTTATTATCAAAACTTATATGCCAATAAGTTAAGCATCCTAGATGAAATGGATGCATTCCTGGAAAGCTATAAGCTTACAAAGTTGAAACAGGAAGAAATTGACAAGCTGAATAGACCGGTATCTAGTAACGAGATTGAAGCAGTGATCAAAAAACACCCAAAAAACAAGAACCCAGGACCTGACGGATTCTCTGGGGAATTCTACCAAACTTTCAAAGAAGAAATAAAACTTATTATCCTGAAGCTGTTTCAAAAATTGAAGCAGAAGGAAAACTTCCAGACTCTTTTTATGAAGCCAGCATTACCCTGATCCCCAACCTAGGCAAAGACCCCACCAAAACAGAGAATTTAAGATCAATATCAGTGATGAATAAGAATGCTAATATTCTCAACAAGATCTTAGCAAATAGGATCCAACAGCACATTAAAAAGATTATCCACCATGACCAGGTGGATTTCATCCCTGTGTTGCAAGGATGGTTCAACATTCACAAATCAATCAATGTGATACAACAAATCAACAAGAGAAGAGAGAAGAAACACATGGTCCTCTCAATTGATGCAGAAAAAGCATTTGACAAAATCCAGCATCTGTTCCTGATTAAAATGCTTCAAAGTATAGGGATAGCGGGAACATTCCTGAACTTCATAAAATCTATCTATGAAAGGCCCACAGCAAATATCATCCTCAATGGGAAAAAGCTGACAGCCTTCCCTTTGAGATCAGGAACATGACAAGGGTGCCCACTCTCACCAGTCTTGTTCAGAATAGTATTAGAAGTCCTAGCAACAACAATCAGGCAGCAAAGAGAAATAAAAGGAATCCAAATTGGCAATGAAGAAGTCAAACTCTCTTCTCTGATGACAGGATACTTTATATGGAAAACCCAAAAGACTCCACCCCCAAACTACTAGAACTCATACAGCAATTCAGTAAAGTGGCAGGATACAAAGTCAATGAACAGAAAACAGTTGCCTTCTTATACAATAACAATGAAAACACAGAAAGAGAAATTAGAGAATTGATTCCATTTACTATAGCACCAAGAACCATAAGATACCTGGGAATAAACCTAACCAAAGAGATAAAGGATCTGTACTCGAGGAACTACAGAACAGTCATGAAAGAAATTGAAGAAGACACAAAAAGATGGAAGACCATTCCATGCTCTTGGATCGGAAGAATAAACATTATTAAAATGTCTATACTGCCTAGAGCAATCTATACTTTTCATGCCATTCCAATCAAAATTCCACTGGTGTTTTTCAAAGAGCTAGAGCAAATAACCCTAAAGTTTGTATGGAATCATAAGAGACCCCGAATTGCTAAGGAAATGTTGAAAAAGAAAAACAAAACTGATGGCATCTCGTTGCCTGATTTCAAGCTTTACTACAAAGCTGTGATCACCAAGACAGCATGGTACTGGCATAGAAAAAGACACATAGAACAGTGGAACAGAGTAGAGAGCCCATATATGGACCCTCAACTCTATGGTCAAATAATCTTTGACAAAGCAGGAAAAAATATATAGTAGAAAAAAGACAGTCTCTTCAATATATGGTGCTGGGAAAATTGGACAGCTATATGTAGAAGAATGAAACTTGACCATTCTCTTATACTGTACACAAAGATAAACTCGAAATGGATAAAAGACCTCAGTGTGAGACAGGAATCCTAGAGGAGATCATAGTCAGTAACTTCTTCGACATCAGCCACAGCAACTTCTTTCAAGATATGTCTCCAAAGGCTAAGGAAACAAAAGCGAAAATGAACTTTAGGGACTTCCACAAGATTGAAAGCTTCTCTACAGCAAAGGAAACAGTCAACAAAACAAAGAGGCAACCCACGGAATGGAAGACGATATTTGCAAATAACAGTACAGACAAAAGGCTAATACCCAGGATCTATAAAGAACTTCTCAAAGTCAACACGTACAAAACAGATAATCATGTCAAAAAATGGGCAGAAGACATGAACAGACACTTCTCCAATGAAGACATACAAAAGGGTATCAGAGACATGAAAAAGTGTTCATCATCACTAGCCATCAGGGAGATTCAAATTAAAACCACATTGAGATACCACCTTACACCAGTTAGAATGGCCAAAATTAGCAAGACAGGAAACAACATGTGTTGGAGAGGATGTGAATTAAGGTGAACCCTCTTACACTGTTGGTGGGAATCCAAGTTGGTGCAGCCACTTTGGAGAACGGTGTGGAGATTCCTCAAGAAATTAAAAATAGGGCTCCCCTATGACCCTTGAATTGCACTACTGGTTATTTACCCCAACGATATAGATGTAGTTAAAAGAAGGGCCATCTGTACTACAATGTTCATAGCAGCCAAGGCCATGGTCGCCAAACTGTGGAAAGAACCACCATGCCCTTCAACGGATGAATGGATAAGGAAGATGTGGTCCATGTACACTATGGAGTATTATGCCTCCATTAGAAAGGATGAATACCCAACTTTTGTAGCAACATGGACGGGACTGGAAGAGATTATGCTAAGTGAAATAAGTCAAGCAGAGAGAGTCAAGTATCATATGGTTTCGCTTTTTTGTGGGGTGTAACAAATAACATGGAGGACATGGGGAGATGGAGAGGAGAAGGGAGTTGAGGGAAATTGGAGGGGGAGGTGATCCATGAGAGACTATGGACTCTGAAAAACAATCTGAGGGTTTTGAAGGGGCTGGGGGTTGAGAAGGTGGGTGAGCCTGAAAGTGTGTATTATGGAGGGCACGCATTGCATGGAGCACTGGGTGTGGTGCATAAGCAATGAATTATGTTACACTGAAAAGAAATTAAATTTAAAAAATTTTAAAAAAGAAAATTACACAGAGAAAAGACATGGATGATACTAGAGTTAAACAAGATCTCTGAAGGATGATATGGGTTTATATATCAAAACCTTTTAGAATTGTCTATATTATTAACCCAGTAATATTTCTTCTAACAATGAATCGTCATGGGTGCCTGGGTGGCTTAGTTGGTTGAACATCAGACTCTTGGTTCCAGTTCAAGTTATGATTTTGTTGTTGTGAGATTGAACCCTATGTTGGGCTCCACACTCATCACAAGTCTGCTTAAGATTTCTCTTCCTCTTCCTCTCCCTCTGCTTCTTACACCAATAACCCTCTCTCTCCAAATAAATAAATAAACCTTTAAAAATAAAAATACATCCTCAGAAATCAATCACCTGTGGATAAAAATCTATGTAAATGAATTTTATTTTGTGTTTTTTATTATGCTGAGATATGAAAACATCCAAATTTCCAACAGTAAGAGAATGCCAAGGGGCATCTGGGTGGCTCAGTCAGTTAAGTGTCCAACTCTTAATTTTGTCTTGAGTCATGATCTCAGAGTCATGAGATTAAGCCCCATACCAGGCTTTGCACTCAGTGCAGGGAGTCTGTTTGAGATTCTCTTTCTCTCTCTACCTCTGCCCCTCCCCACTTTTGTGCTTTTTCTCTAAAACAAATAAAATAAACAAAGCCTTTGAAAAAATGTTTGGTATAATTTCCTTGGACAGCCACCCAGGCCTAAACTCTTGTTTTGGGGAGATTTTTGATTACTGATTCAATTTCTTTGTTGGCTATGGGTATGTTCAGAAGTTTTATTTCTATTTCAGTTGTGGTAGTTTATATGTTTCTAGAAATTTATCCATTTCTTCCTGATTGAACAACTGGTTAGCATATAATTGCCCATAATATTATTTTATAATTGTTTGTATTTCTGCAGTGTTGGTTGTGATCACTCCACTTTTATTCATCATTTTATTTATTTGTGCCTTTCTCTTTTCTTTCTGAGAAGTCTGGCTAGGGGTTTATCAATTTTCTTAATTCTCTGAGAACCAGTTCACTGTTTCATTGATCTGTTCTACTTTTTTTTTTATAGTTTTATGTCATTTATTTCCGTTCCAATCTTTATTATTTCTGTTCTGCTGGATTTAGGTTGTATTTGCTGCTCTTCATCCAGCTTCTTTAGGTGTAAGTCTAAGTTGTATATTTGAGACTTTTCTTGTTTCTTGTGGAAGGCCTTATTGCTATATAATTTCCTCTTAGGACCAACTTTGCTGCCTCCTAAAGGTTTGGACTTTCATGTTGTCATATTTATTTGCTTCCATGTATTATTTTTTATTTTTTTCTTTTATTTCCTGCCTAATCCATTCATTCTTTAGTGAGGTGTCCTTTAACCTCCATGTATTTGTGGTCTTTCCAAAATTTTTCTTGTGGTTGACTTCCAGTTTTAAAGCATTGCTATCTAAAAATATGCGCGGTATGATCTCAAAATTTTTATGAAAGTTGAGACCTGATTTGTGACCCAGTTTGTGACCTTTTCTGGAAAATGTTCAGTGTGCACTCAAAAGAATGTGTATTCTGCTGCTTAAGAGGAAATGTTCTGAATATATCTGTTACGTACATCTGGTCCATTGTGTCATTCAGAACCCTTATTTCTTTGTAGATTTTCTGCTTAGATGATCAATCCATTGCTATAAATGTAGTGTTAAAATCACCTACTAATATTGTATTATTATTAACCACCCTTTTCCAACTTGTTTTTAATTTATATGTTTGACTTCTTCCATGTTAAGTTTATAAATATTTTTAATTGTTAGAACTTCTTGTTGAATATGGTGCCCTTCTTCATCTTTTATCACAGTCTTTGGTTTAAAATCTAGTTTGTCTAATATAAGTATGGCTACTGCTGTTTTTTTGCTTTTGTTTTTGTTTTTGTTTTTATGACCATTTGCATGATAAATGGTTCTCCACCTCCTCACTTGGAATTTGGAGGTATCTTTGGGTCTAAAGTGAGTCTCTTGTAAATAGCGTATTGATGGGTGTATTTTTTTTTTTTATCCATTCTGATACCCTCTGCATTTTGATGGGAGCATTCAGTCCATTTACATTCAGAGTAATTATTGATAGATATGAATTTAGTGTCATTGTATTACCTATAACATCTCTGTTTCTGTAGATTGTCGCTTTCTTTTTCTAGTCTTTGTTTTGCTTTATATTTCCCACTCAGAGGGTCCCCTTTAATATTTCTTGCAGAACTGGTTTATCTCCTATTCTCAGCGACAGCCTGGATGGTTAGAGTATTCTTGGTTGCGGGCTTTTTCCTTTTAGCTCTTTGAATATATCATGCCACTTTCTTCTGGGTGGCAAGTTTCTGCTGAAAAATCAGCTGATAGATTTATGGTGCTTCCCTTGTATGTAACTGTTTTGTTTTTGCTGCACTTTTTGCCATTTGAATTATTATGCATCTTGGTGTGGATCTTTGTGAGTTTATTTTTGTTGGGGAAACTCTGCATCTCCTGGATCTGGATATGTGCTTCCTTCTACATATTCAGGATGTTTTCAGCTATTCTTTATTCAAATAATTTTTCTGCACCCTTTTCTCTATGCTCCTTCTGGTATCTCTATAATGTAAATGTTATTGCATTTGATTATGTCTCTCATTTCTCTTAACCTATTCTCATTTGTTATTACTTTCTGCGTTCCTTTTGCTGTTCAGTGTGGTTAATTTACAATACTCTGTCTTCCAGCTTTGTCTGTCTTCTCTAATTTACTATTGATTTCCTCTAGGGAATTTTTATTTTCTGGTATTGAATTTTTTCTGATTGGTTCTTTTCCTTAAATTTAGTTATTTAAGTTCCATTTAATTCACATATACTGTAATATTAGTTTCAGGTGTACAACTTAGTGATGAACACTTACATACAACACCTAGTGCTCATCTGAATGGTTCTATTTAGTATTTCTTAGCTTTCTGTTGAAGGGCTCCCCAAAACCCTCCACTTTTATCTGAAGTACAGTATCTTTATGATCATTGCCTTGAACTCTTTATCAGGTGTATTGATGTTTCATTGAGCTCTATTGTTGTGGTTTGTTAGCTGGCTCATTAAGAATGAGAATTCATTTTCCTATTTCACTCTAGCTTTCCTAGAGCTAGACTGTTGACTTTTAAAATATGCAGAGTTAAGCCCCACTTGTTGTAAAAACCCATAAAGTTAAGCCCATTGATTCTCAAAATCAAATGTTATGAGCACTCATCTCCCTAGTGTAGGTCTCCTGTGTCTGGAGTGCCTGCTCTAGGGTCTGATCCTCTCCCTTCTCCGTGTTTGCACTGTTCCTTTTGTTTGCATTTAGTCTCACTAGGGGTTTGCTTCCTGACAGCATTTCTGCCCCTACTGCCCTTTTTCAATGTGGCCTCCTCTCTATTATTAACTGTGGAAAGTCTATTGTGCCAGTCTTCTGGTCATTTTCTGAGTAGGTTGCACTGATGTGGCTGTTATCTAGTTGTGTCCATGAGACAAGGTGAACATAGGATCCTCCTACACCACCATATTCCTGGCTTATTGTGACATATTACCACATAAAAATACCAGGATACAAACCTACATAGTCTATTACCCCACTTTGTGTTAAACTGTTGTATATATATCTAGATACATACACACATAGACAGAAAGAGCACAAACAATGTATGCATAGAAGAAATATTGGAAATAAATAAACCAAGGGGTTTACAATGATTATCTCATAATGGTAGGATTTTTTTAACATATTCTCACCATTATTTTGTTTATTTTTATAATGAATCAACTTTCAATTACCAATGACACAAAGAAAGTCATGATTGGGGAGCTGATGTTCCATATTAAGAGTTGAAATATATAGTAAATTATTTTAATGTTGTTAACCTATACTTCGTGTGTATAATTTCATATATTGGACCTCATCATGGTCTTCCAATACATCAAATAACTTTCCTTCCCAAAGGAGATTGGTTATGATAATTAAGATAAGAATGTTTTGCCTAATTTTTTCAAGAGGTCACCTGATTTCATGTCTTGCATTTGGGTAATATCCAAACATCATGGACAGTGGTACTTCTTTCTTTATTGTCTTCAGCAATAAAACTTACAAATTAATAAACTTAGAATAATCACACAACTAATTTGTAACCACAGGTTTTTACTGAATGTGTGTCTGTGTGGGGGATGGGGCTGGGGTGTGTAAAGGGAACGACAATTCAGCATCCATATTTGACTAATTCCCGTAATAGGAAAAAAAGTACCCTGCAATAAAAACTCAGAGCAAAAAAGAAAAGTAGTCTATTTTATGGTCAGTCATTGAAGTTAAGAGTCAGAGATGAGGGACTGGATTACATACACCTTAATGATTTTGTTATCAAAGCCAACTCTGACATTTCAGATACATAGAGTTTGCACTTAACCACCTCTCTATTGGAAAAAATGATATTCACTATTTTAATTTCTCTTTTGGTATTTTTCTAGAATTCTGTCTGACAATATGAACTCTTCTCCCAGGAGTTTAGAAAATCATTTCTACCAACCTAAATTCCATTAATCTAAATCTATAGCTCACTTGCTTCAGTAGTTGACAATTTAAAAGAGTAAAGTTTAATATCAACATCCTGAATGTGAAATGTAATATGAATTCACAAACACATTTTGCATTGATTGGCTCACTGATTAGCATGCACTTTATCAGCATAAATGCTGTTATGTTTGTGGAGGTTATTGTATTTAATTAAATTGGATGAGAGTTTTTGTTTCCCATTTCTGCAAGACCCTATAGCATCCCAGCTATACATCAATTTCATATTCTCCTTCTGTGATTAGAAGCTATATAAAATGCATATGCACTTTTGGTAGTAAAATCCCTAGCATTTGTAGAAATGAGATAAAATAAATCCATATCCTAAATGCTAGCAAATTCTGTCTTTCCTGATCCCTACTCTCTTCCATCCAATCTGCTCCCAGTACCTAAATTGTTCAGAACAATAATACAAGCCTTTGGAATTCTAAACCCCAAGCTTGTACAGATCCTTGATTTGAGAAAGAGCTCTGACAATTTAAATTGCACATTAGTTTTATTGCTGATATAAAACTAATGAACACTTCAGAATTAATTGGACCTCAAAATCCAAATCTATGTAACTTGAAATATTAACCATTACTGGCATATGTATAGACAGCTGAATTTGGAGCAAACAAACTCCCCCCACTTAACTCTCTGGTTTGTTGAATCAACTTCATGAATTAGAAAATATTAACAATGAATGAGCATAGATATGAAATGCAAACTGTATTAGATAATTCTGTTTATCTTGAAATATATGTAGGCTCAATCTTAAGGCATGAGAATAGATCTTACAGAATTCTTAATATGGAATACTCATTTAGCAGTGTTATTAAGAAAAAAGGGGAGGAAATTTGTGCAGTGCTTTCATGAAGGAAAATATCAGAACTCTGACCAAAATCACAGTTATTAAGTTCTGAGTCTCAGAATCCAACAGTGCTCAAGAGCAATTTGGGTCAACCAAGTAATTAAAGAAAAACTTAAACAATTCATGGAAACAAATGAGAATGAAAACACATCAGTCCAAAACCTATGGGATACTTCAAAGTCAGTCCTAACGGGGAAGTACATAGCCATCCAAGCCTCACTCAAAAAAGTAGAAAAATCCTGAATGCACAAACTAATCTTACACCTAAAGGAGCTGGAGAAAGAAGAGCAATAAAATCCTAACCAAGCAGGAGAAGAGAAAAATAACGATTAGAGCAGAGATCAATGAAATAGAAACCAGAAAAACAGTAGAAGAGATCAATGAAACTAGAAGCTGGTTCTTTGAAAGAATTAATAATATTGATAAACCTCTGGCCAGAGTTACCTAAAAGAAAAAAGAAAATACCTAAATTAATAAAATCATGAAGGAAAGGAGAGAGATCACGACTAACACCACAGAAATACAAACAGTTATTTGCTAGTAATGGTCAGCAATCCCTGTACCTATGGATAAAAGATTACTCCAGACTTTACCATGAAAGAGAGAAGGCAAGGAGGTAAATACTCAGATACTAAGACCCTTTGCTCTGCTTTCCTCCTGCTTTTATTACTCCTTCAGGATAATCACAAATCCTTATCACTGTTTCTCAAGCATATGATGTATGATAAGGGGTCTTATTGAAACTGGGAGGATCTGTTTATGGGAAAGATTATATATATATATATATATATACCTACATACATGCATATACATATATTATATATATAAACACACATATATACATACATATGTATATATACACAATATTACATAGCCATAAAAAAGAATGAAATATTGTCATTTTCAATAATGTGGATGGAGCTAGAGTGTATTACGCTAAGCAAAATAAGTCTGTTAGGGAAAGCCAAATACCATGTGGTTTCACTTATATGTGGAATTTTAAAAATAAAATGCATGAACATGGGGGGAAAAAAGAGACAGGAAAACCATACAACAAACATTTAACTACAGAGAACAAACTGAGGTTTGCTGGAGGGGAGGATGAATAGGAATTGGATTAAGAGAGGAAGGGAGGGAGAAAGAGAGAGAACAAGAGATCCAGAAAGGTGCAGAAAGATATACTGATAGAAAGTGGATTGCCCTGTGGGGTAGTGTGATGGTGGAAGCACATTCTGAGAGAGGGGGCACATGTGTGAAGGTTCTGAAGCAGGGAAGAACATGACTTGTTTGAAGAACTCAAAGTGACTGTTTTAGGCAGTACCAGAAGATCAAATCTGACCTATCAACACAATTTCAAAAACATAAACATATTCTTCCCAGTTCTAAATTTTGGGGATACAGTTCTGTGGTCAAGAACCTCCTGAAATGTAGATGTTGGGTAGTCATATCCAGTATCTCATGTGACTTCATATTAGTGTAGGTCATGAACTGTCCTATACCTAAATTATACCCAGACAGTATGATGTTGAAATTAAGTATTCCCAAAAACTCAGAACAGTTCAAACTACTCTGTCATACCATGCTGTTGCTATAAATAATTATTTTTAAAATTTAAAAGTTTCTCTCATTTGCCTCTACTAGCTTGACTGTACCCCTTAGATTTTACGAAGGAATACACCTGAGCAAACTAGATGTTTTATCCAGGTAAAAACCATTTTACACACACACACACACACACACACACACACACACACACAGTTATTTTTACTGTGAGATAGTAGGAGACTTGTAAAATAAAGTAGACTTGTTCAGGGCTCAGTTACTGAATGTGACCTCTAAAAGTAAATTTTGTATTTGTGATGTTGTCAGAAAAAATAGACTACATAAATGTAAATGTAATTTTTAAATTAAAATTATCAATTTGATGGAAAGATTGGGGAGAGAAGGTGTCAGGGGACTGCATAATAAGACTTTTAATTATCAACTAAAGCCTTGATTAATAAAATCAGAGAGGTAAGGATAAAATGGAGTTCTCACCAATTTACAACCCAGAATACTGACCTATTTTTATTTTTAGTTTAAATCTGCTTAGAAACTATTTAAGAGGACTGGAGTAAAATATTTTTCAACAAAACTTGAGAAAAACGTAGCAGTGAATGAATAAGTCACCCAGATAACAAAATATAGGGAGAGACTCAACAGCTAATTATGTACTCTTCAGGATGCTTTTCAGTCTTTACAGATGGAGCAAAATAAGGAAATTGTACTCTGTTTAACATCTATTCCTGTGTATTATTTATAAAGTTTTTATGCTTATTATTCTGCAGTCTAATTTCATTTACATTTTATTTGGCTGTCTACTATGAAACACCTGCCTTTTCTTTTTTATTTTATGTTATTTCTTTTCAGTGTTCCAGAATTCATTATTTATGTACAACACCTAGTGCTCCATGCAATATGTGCCCTCCATAATACCCACCACAAGTCTCACCAAACCCCCCACCCCCTTTCCCTCCAAACATCTCTGTTTGTGCAAAGTAGAAAAAGTAAAATGACAAATCTAATATGCCAAAAAAAGAAAACCTGAAAAACTATGTAGCTAGGGTCAGATTCAGATGATACACATCTGGTGTAAACCTGGAAGGTTATGAGATTCAGCAGTTACAAAGCAACACGTAAAAGCTTTAGAAGCAACATCACCACTCCCTGTAACCCACATTCCTTTCCATAAGCTTAATTTACCATTGGAATATGTAATATTTAATACTTATTTCTGTTCCTTGTCATTCTTTAAGACCTTTAAGAATTACCAAATTGCTAAACAATAAAGCCTCAGATCAAAACATCTCCAAAAGTAGATCAGATAAACATTTTCCAGAGCATATAAGTCTATTTGAAGGAGTTAATCTAATCATACCTATGTCAGACCTCAAGGAAAGTGATAAGTAAATCAAGTAATTTCATGAAATATGGACTTTCACTTTTCTGGCTTGACCTTTCTTTCTGCTGTTTAAACTTTTTGTCATTCAAAAGTCAAAGTGTTAGCAGTGGAGGTTTTATAAAGTTCTCTTCTATTGCACCAAGCAGGGCTAATGCATCATGATTTGCCAAACAATAATAATTGTTGGATATAAGATAATGGAATGCAATTAGAAACAATATTGCTTAGACCCTCCAAGATGGTGGAGGAGTAGGGGATCCTAGTTTTGTCTGGTCCCTGGAAATCAACTAGTTATCAAATCATTCTGGAAACTCAAAAAAATCAACTGGAGATCTGAGAAAAGAATTGCTACAATTTGCAATTCTTTTCTCAGATCTCCAGTTGATTTTTTTGAGTTTCCAGAATGATTTGATAACTAGTTGATTTTGCTGAGTGAAATAAGTCAAGCAGAGAGAGTAAATTATCATATGGTTTCACTTATTTGTGGAGCATAACAAATAACACGGAGGACATGGGGAGATGGAGAGGAGAAGGGAGTTGAGGGAAATTGGGGGGGAGATGAACCATGAGAGACTATGGACTCTGAAAAACAACCTGAGGGTTTTGAAGGGGCAGGGGGTGGGAGGTTGGGGGAGGCAGGTGGTGGGTATTATGGAGGGCACACATTGAATGGACCACTGGGTGTGGTGTAAAACTATGAATTCTGTTACGCTGAAAAAAAATTTAAAAAAAAAAGAATTGCTACAATTATACAAGTAGAAAAGTGACAACTTTTTGCAATGTAGGAAGTGTGGAGACATGAATCTTAGGCCATACATTGGAAGATAAACCACGGAGGCAGGGAACCTCCATAAACCTGGTACTGGAAAGTATTATAGGCAGTGGAGCACAAAATCAGAACCTTTAGAAGTTTGACTGAAAGGTGTTTGGGAGCCGAAGCAGGGTGGAATCCTAGGTGGGACAGCATGGTCTCAGGATCTCTAAGGTCACAAAATGAACAGGGGTGCCAAAGTGTGGTAGAGTTCCCAGGCATTGAAGCAGGGAAGCCGGTTGCAAACAGTGAGACTATGACTGTCTTCCTGCTTGATGTTGCCATAAACCTCCAATCTGTGCACAGTCAGAAGACCACTCTCTGACCAGGGGCCCAGCAAGAGGTAGAATCCTGACCAGGGCCACTCCCTCCCCAAGGAGAAGTGGAACGGGTGCATGCCACAGGAGTCTGTAAAGTTTGGAGACTGGAATCAGGACTGAGTGCCTGAGCTTAAAACAAAACCAAACCGGAAACAAAACAAAAACAAAAACAAAGCAAGAAAAACAACAACAACAACAAAAAACAACAACAACTCTTGGTCACTGACTGAGTGAACATAGAATTCAGACAGAAACCAGAGAGACAAGAGTGATTGATTTTCTGTGAGTGTTCACTGAAGAGTAGGGGGGTGTGGAATTTCAGCTCCTGGACAAAGGAAGAAATGGATGCATTCCTAGAAACATAAATCAATATTATAAAAGCAAATTATGAAAAACACACAATGAATATCATTCATAACAGGGAGAAACTGAGAGCTATTCCCGTAAGGTCAGGAACATGACAGGGATGTCCACTCTTACCACTGTTATTCAACATAGTACTAGAAGACCTAGCTTCAGCAACCAGATAACAAAAAGAAATAAAAGCACTGAAATCGGCAAAACCAAACCTCATTCTTCATAGGTGACATGATACTTTATGTGGAAAACCCAAAGGAATCCATCCAAAATTGCTAGAACTCACACAGGAATTCAGCACGGTGGCGGGATATAGAATCAGTGCACAGAAATCAGTTGCGTTTCTATACATTAACGATAAGGCAGAAGAAAGAGAAATTAAGGAATCAATCCCATTTACAATTGCACCAAAAACTGTAAGATACATAGGAATAAACCTAACCAAAGAGGTAAAGAATCTGTACTCAGAAAACTACAGAACACTTAAGAAGTAAATTGAGGAAGACACAGAGATGGAAAAATATTCCATGCTCTTTGATTAGAACAAACATTGTTAAAATGTCTATGCTGCCTAGAGCAATCTACACATTTAATGCAATCCCTATCAAAGTACCATCAAATTTTTCCAGAACTATAACAAACAATCCCAAAATTTGTATGGAATCAGAAAGTACCCTGAATAGACAGGGGGATATTTAAAAAGAAAACCAAAACTAGGGGCATCACAATGCCTAACTTCAAGCTATATTACAAAGCTGCAATCATCAAGACAGCATGGTACTGGCACAAAAATAGCACATAGATCAGTGGAATGGAAGAGAGAATGCAGAAATGGACACTTTACTCTATGGCCAACTAATATTCAACAAAGCAGGAAAGAATACCCAAGGGAAAAAAGGACAATCTCTTCAACAAATGGTGTTAGGAAAATTGGAAAGCCACATGGGGGAGAATGAAATTGGACCACTTTCTTACACCATACACAAAGATAAACTGAACATGGACAAAAGACCTAAACGTGACACATTAAAGCATTAATATCCTAGAGGAGAACATAGGCAGTAACCTCTTCCCTTTCAGCTGTGGCAGCTTCTTCCTAGACATATCTTCAAAGACAAGGGAATCAAAAGTGAATATCAACCACTGGGCCTTCATAGAAATAACAAACTTATGCACAGCAAAGGAAACAGTTAACAAAACTAAAGACAACCTATGGAATGGGAGAAGATATTTGCAAATAACATATCAGATAAAGGGTTAGTACCCAAGATCTATAAAGAACTTCTTAAACTCAACACCCAAAAATACAAAGAATGCAGTCAAGAAATGGGCAGAAGTTATGAACAAACATTTCTCCAAAGAAGACATACAAATGACCAACAAACACATGTAGACATGTTCCACATCACTTGGCATCACAGAAATACAAATCAAAACCACAATGAAATATCACCTTACACCAGTCAGAATGACTAAAATTAACATGTCAGGAAAAAACAAATGTTAGTGAGGGTGCAGAGAAAGGGGACTCCTGTTATACTCTTGGTGGTAATGCAAGCTGGTACAGACAGTCTGGAAAACAGTATGAAGGTTCCTCAAGAAGTTAAACATAGAGTTGCCCTATGACTCAGCAATTGTACTACCATATATTTATCCCAAAGATACAAATGTAGTGATTGAAAGGGGCACCTGTACCCCGAAGTTCATAGCAGCAATAGCCCAACTGTGGAAAGAGCTGATAAGTCCATCAACAGATGAATGGATAAAAAAGATACGATACACAATGGAATATTACTCAGCCATCAAAAAGGATGAATATTTACCACTTACATTGATGTGGATGAAACTGGAGGGTATAATGCTGAATGAAATAAGTCAATCAGAGAAAGCCAATTATATGGTTTCACTCATATGTGGAATATAAGAAACAGCAAAGAGGATCATAGGGTAAGGGAGGGAAAACTGAGTGGGAAATCATCTGGAGAGAGAAAAACCATGAGAAACTCTTAACTATAGGAAATGAACTGAGGGTTGTTAGAGGGGGGAGTGGGTGGGGTGATGGGGGAATTGGGTAATGGGCATTAAGGAAGGCACATGAAGTGATGAGCACTGGGTGTTATATGCAACTGATGAAGGACTGAACTCTACATCTGAAACTAATGATGTCCTATATGTTGGATAATTGAATTTCAATTAAAAAAAAGTTAAAAGGGGCTCCTGGGTGGCTCAGTCATTAAGTGTCTGCCTTCAGCTCAGGTCATGATCCCAGGACCCTGGGATCAAGCCCCTCTCTGCTCAGAAGGAATCATGCTTTTCCTGCTCCCACTCCCCCTGCTTATGTTTCCTCTTGCTGTCTCCCTCTATCAAATAAATAAATAAAATCTTTTTTTAAAAAAGTTAAAAATTTTGTCCAAAGTCAAGAAACTACTAAATGATAGAATTTGAACCTTGGGTATGCTGGCTCTAGAATTCTATCTCTTAAGTGTTCTACTATGTTGATACACATGACAACTCTTCTGCTTATTCAAGAAATAGAAGAGATCGATATATGAAATTACATATCTAAAATTGGACGTATGAATAAACAGAGTGTGTTTAGAGAATAATGAGAATGGCTTTCCTGAAAGTGTTTTGCTATTGGGAAGTAATGGAAAATAGGGTTATTGAACATCAAATCCATGAGAATGCAATCTAGAACATAGCCAGAGTCCATATGGAGAATGTACATGTGACACTGTCTTATACACAAGCAGTATGGCAGGGGCTGTATATGGCATCCTGCCCAAACCAAATACACATGAATAAACATACACATATATGCTTTACTGTGTTGAAGCCACAAAGCCACCATTAGAAGTTTGTTCCTTTGCCCTCAGGACAATTAATCAGTTAATAAATATTTATTGAGTCCCTCCAAGTACCAAGGCACTGTGCTTTGGTTCTAATTTAGAAACACCATGGTAGTTACACCATGGCAAATAGCAACAACATCAAAAAGTGGACTGAAGTTTACTGGAGTGGTGGGGGGTGGGAAGGATGGGGTGGCTGGGTGGTGGACATTGGGGAAGGTATGTGCTATGGTGAATGCTTTGAATTGTGTAAGACTGATGAATCACAGATGTACCCCTGAAACAAATAATACATTATATGTTCATAAAAATAATAGTAATAAAAAGAGAAATAAATAAATTAGGAAATACTATCTCCTTTCCAAAAAAGAGTATCATCTGCAATAAAACTCTAAAATATTTTTTAAAAAGCATGTTCCTTTCAATTTGTAATCTAGTTATTATTCTCAATCAGTTACATTTTTGTGGTCATAGCTAACAGAAAATCACTCTAAATGATTAAAGCAATATATATATATATTAATTTTTGTCACCTCTATTATTCAAATTCCAGGAATAGAGCTTCTGTCTTGTCTAGCTTGTAGTAAATGTATATAAGAAAAGAAAGGCCCTGAAATAGAAACCAAAGAAAAGAAAGGCCCAATTACAGTACCACCAAACTGTATTCAGTGGGGAAGAGGTGATTTTTCACAAGGATATTGGGTTACATTTAGAAAAGTGAATGGATGTTACACATAGAAAAATCAACTAATGGTTGGTATAACTGGTTAAATTCAGATCCATGAGTAACAAAATTTTTCCCATCAATACATCCTTAACAACAAAAGAAAGGAACTCCTATCCCTAGTAATCTAAGGGGTATAGTCTAAAATAACCAGCCACAAGGGGACACACACACACACACACACACACACCTAGAAACACCTCTTAATTTTGAAACTCATATGAATTTTACATTCTACTTTATAAATTATATACATTTACAGTTATATAAATTTGAGAAAGACAAGTAGTCAATTATGGTACTTGTAATAACATCTAATACTTACTGGACTCTTGATCTAGAGCCTAAAATATATTTTTTTTCATAATATACATAATTGCAACAGTATTTTTAAATGCAAACTATTAGGGCACCTGGATGGCTGTGTCGGTTAAGCGACTAACTCTTGATTTCTGCTCATGGCATGATCTCAGGGTCTTGGGATCGAGGCCCACTTTGGGCTCTGCACTCAGCAGGGAGTCAGATTGAAGATACTCTCTCTCTCCCTCGGTACCTCCCTCTACTCAGCTCTCTCTCTCAAATAAATACTTAAACCTTACTAAAAATAAAATAAAATGCAAACTATTATCCTTATTTCAAGATGAGGACATTGAGGCTCAGAGAGACTATGGAACAGCTAATAAGTGGTAGAAACAAGTTTATATCCCAGGCCTGTGAAATATAAAGCTTGTGTTCTTTATCCTATGCTATTTTATGCATTTATGAGTTACAAGCACTTTTGTTGTTGTTGTTGTTATAGGTAAATAGCATTACCTCTTTTGGACATAATAATAATAATGGTAATTTAATAATATTTAATTATTCTAATGTTTCAAATAAGTCACTCGTTCAAACAAACACTACATTAGAGGCATCTACTTTTATAATAATTGGTTAGGGAGTATTTAATTGATGGATCTGAAAATAATTTCTTACTCTGATGAAACTACTGAAACAGCTATTTCAATAGTGTTATAGTTCTTCAATGATTCTATTTAATAAATTACTCACAAAACAAATAAGGCTGCAGTCTCATTGCTTTTAACTATCTCAAAATGATACAACGGTATCTTTTTAGACTGAAAATATAAACCAAATTCTTGAAGATAGTAACTAAAATTCTCTCAGGTCTTACTGCAATGAATTTCTGTAAAAATACACTTGAAAATATCCCATCCCATTCACAAAAATATCAGAAGAAAAGTAAGTTCTATAGAGTCTCTAGAGCTAATCTTGACAATGCAAATCACCATAATAGTGAAAAGTGTGGATGAAAATTATGCTGTGAAAGTTGAGCATTCTGATTTTTTTTTAATTCTGAAGGATTTATAAGAGGAAATCTTTCTTTCATATAGGTATTAGTTCTTTAAATGTTTGGTAAAATTCCCCTAGAAGCCATCTGGCCCTGGACTCTTATTTGTTTGGAGATTTTTTATTACTGCTTCAATTTCCTTGCTGGTTATGGGTCTGTTCAAATTTTTTATTTCTTCCTGTTTCAGTTTTTGTATTCCTATATTTCTAGGAATTTATTCATGTCTTCCATATTGCCCAATTTGTTGGCATATAATTTCATAGTATTTATACTTATAACTGTATTTTTGTGATGTTAGCTGTTATCTCTCCTCTCTCATTTATGATCTCATATATTTGTGTCCTTTATTTTTTCTTCTTGGCAAGTTTGGCTATGATTTTATCATATTTAATTTTTTTAAAGAAGCAGCTCTTGGTTTCATTGATCCAGTCTATTGTTCTTTTCTGTTTTTTTATTTTCTATAGCATTTACTTCTGACCTGATCTTTATTATTTCCCTTCTTCTACTGGTTTTAGGCTTCATCTGTTCTTTTTCTAGCTCCCTTAGATATAAGGTTAAGTTGTATATTTGGAATTTTTCTTGCTTCTGGAGCTAGGCCTGTATGGTTATATACTTATTATGGACGCTTTTGCTGCATCCCAAATGTTTTTAACCATCAAGTATTCATTATCATGTTACTATGTACTGTTTTTTTGTCTTCTTTAATTTCCTGTTGGCCCATTCTTTCTTTAGTAGGATGTTCTTTAACCTCCACATATTTGTGTCCTATCCATTTTTTTTTCTTGTGTTTGACTTCAAGTTTCATAACCTTGTTGTCAGAAAACATGCATGGTATGATCTCATTCTTTTTGTACTTATTGAGGCCTGATTATTATTATTGTCAATGAATTCCCTTATATTTCTTATTTTTTTATATATTTGGGTGCTTCCACATTGGGAGCATAAATATTTGTTAGCTCTTCTTGTTGGATCAAACTTTTTATTATGATATAGTGTCCCCCTTCATCTCTTGTTAGTCTTTGGTTTAAAATCTAGTTGGTCTGATATAAGTATTGCTACTCTTTCTTTCTTTTAATATCCATTAGCATGATAAATGGTTCTCCATCCCTTTACTTGCAATATGCAGGTGTATTTCAGTCTAAAATGTGTATCTTGTAGGCAGCATATTGGTGGGTCTTGTTTTTTTAATCCATTCTGATACCCAATGCCTTTTGATTAGAGCACTTAGTCCATGTACATTCAAAGTGAGTATTGATACATATGGACTTAGCAGCATTTTATTACCTGTTAATTCATTGTTTCTGGAGAGTTTATCTGTTCTTTTCTAGTCTTTGTTGCTTTTGGTCTTGGTTTCCCACTCAAAGAGTCCCCTTTAATAGTTCATGCAGGGCTGGTTTAGTGGTCATGCTCTCCTTTAGTTTTTGTTTGCTCAGGCTACTCTTTGTCCCTCCTTTCCTGCATGACAGTCTTGCTGGATAGAGCATTCTTGGCTGCATATATTTTCCTATTCAGCACATTAAATATAACATGCCACTCTCTTCTGTCCTGTGCAGTTTCTGTAAATAGATCTGCTGCTAAATGTATTTGCCTTCATTTATGATTTCCTTTCTCTTGTGGCTTTTAGTACTTTGTCCTTTATCTATATTTTCCAAATTTTATTATGATAGGTCTTTGTGTTGTTCTGTTTTTGTTGATTTTGCTGAGAGTTCTCTGTGACTCCTGCATGTGGATACCTGTTTCTTTCCCTGCATTAGGGATGTTTTAAGTTTTAATTTACTGAAATAAATCTTCTGCTCCCTTCCCCCTCTTCTTCTTCTGGAACTCCTATAATATGCATACTATTAGGCTTCATGGAGTCACTGAGTTCCGTATGTCTGCATTCATGATCCATTATTTTTTCCCTCTTATTTTCAGCTTCGTTATTTTCCATAATTTTATCTTCTCTATCACTTATTCATTCCTCTGATTCTTCCATCCTTGTGGCCATTTCATCCAGTTAGTTTTGCTTCTCAGTTATAGCATTTTTATTTTGGCTTGACTAGTTTTTAGGTCTTTTATCTCTGCACTAAGAGACTCTGATTTCTTCCATGCTTTTCTCAAGCACAGCTAGTATCCTTATGATTGTTGTTTTAAATTCTGTTTCAAGCATATTACTTATATCTGGTTTGAGTAGATTCATGGCTCTGGCCTTTTATTGTTTTTTTTTTTTAGGGATGAATTTCTCTGCCTTGGCATTTTGTCTAGATCTCTGTCTCCTCTTTGTGTTAGGAAAACCTGCTATGTTTTCCGGTCCTAAAAGTAATGACTTTATAGAGAAGAGTTCCTCTAGTGTCTTAAGCCTGATGCTTTAGGAAGTGTCTCTTGTGTATGCCATGTGCACACTGCTTCCGTGTTTTGGCTGCTCTTTCCCTCAGGTCAGTCCACTGCAGAGCTTCTCCTTGCCTGCAGTGGGGAGTGTTTGGCCTTGGCCAGAGTATGCAAGTTTTAACTTGGTGTGCTCTGGCCTGCTTGTTTAAAGAGACCTGGTGCTATTTCCACTGGAGCTGAAACTTTTCAGAACATTGGTCAGTAAATGTGGGGCATGCATGGAGTGGGGTTTGGGCTGTTCTTCTGGTGGAGGGGCCTGTTGCAACAGTTCTCAGGCACACTTGCCTGAGAAAAGCAGCACCTGCAGAATATAAGGGAGTGGTGCCTTGGTATAAGTGGCTTACTCCACCACTGTTCCTGCTGTGTTGCTTACCACAGTTAGTTTATGCTGAGTTGTGGAGGAAAGCAATGTTGCCTGCTGGCTCCTTTTTCCCCAGAGAGGTAATGCCACCTGTCTCAGATGTACTTCCAGAAAGGGGAATACTCTCTCCTAGTGTGTCTCAGGGGATCCTCAGATCATGTTGTCTGCTCCCAGGGCTAACCTGCCTTCCTACTCAATAGGAACACTGCAGTGCCTGCCAGGCTCTAAACCTGCCATAACTTCTAAAACTCCAGTCTTTGAATCCTGTGGTTGTAAAAACTTAATGAACATTAGTCCTTCCTGTCTTCCTGTTTTCCCAGTCAGTGGCTTTGGGGAAAATGTTGTGTGTGTGTGTGTGTGTGTGTGTGTGTGAGAGAGAGAGAGAGAGAGAGAGAGATCTTCTGTATGTTCCTCTCTCACACATCTCCCCATGACCAGAGCTCCCTCCCCTCTGCAGCACCTGAGTTTTGCTTCTCCCCCAAATCGCATCTCTGCACCTCCTACCTTCCATGATGTGGTCTCTTTTCTCCTTCTAGTTGTACAGTTTGTTCTGTCAGTCCTCAGATCAATTTCTTGGGTGTTCAGAATGATTTAATATTTATCTATTGAGTTCAAGGTACAAGGCAAGGTTAAGGTCCTCCTACCATGCCACCATCTTAGCTACTAATTTTCAATTTAAATAAGACTTCTTCAGAGAGAATGTTCCTCAGTACTGCACTATAAATCAGCTCCTATTTATTATTCTTTCTCACAGACTTTGATTCTTTTCCTTCAAACAATTTCATAAAATTTTCACTTATATTTAAATGTGTGACTTAATGTGTTAATGTCTATTTTCCACATTGCACTGTAAAATACCAATTATTTATTTTTGTTTATTACTATAAATCTCAACTTGTGGACTATAGCAGTCACTTAAAATAATTTGTTGAATATATAAATGTATGAATGACCCATTTTAATTACCATCTTATTATCACCTATATGAATTTTGTATGTAAAATTCAGGATACTTGTCATGAGATGGTTGAGGTAACATTTTATGAAATAATAACCAAAATAATTTGGTCATTTCAGGTATACCTAACTAAATTTCACACATAAAAACATGAGACCTTATTGAGAAATGTTTTCATCTAATTATATATCTCTTAATGAAATGAACTAAATACTGATTGTATCATTTGCCAAAGATAAAACTTTTAAAATTAAGAAAAATGCTTTGGGGTTCTCCTCATTTGACCATTTTGTCTGACTTACTACTGAATCACTGGAACTTAGAACAGTGTATACCAGTGTTTGACCAGAACTCAATAAAATTTTGTTAAGTATATGAATTGTTCAATAGCTATTTACTTTAACTAGTGGCTTCTCTTCTTTGTTACAGTCTTATCTTCCATTTATTTCCCCACTACAGAATCTCCTGATGTTATATTTCCTTAGAACCACTAGCTTTCATAGAGTTTCATGATCAACTTGCTTTTTGACCATAGCTCCTATTACATCTCAAATAATAAAATCTATCATTTATTGATCACTTACTATGTACTAAGTACTTTACAGGCATTAGTGTTAATCTTGAAGACAAAAATGCATTTTGGGTATTATTTCCTCCATTTTACAGATAACACACTACATTCAGTAGTGGTTAAATGATTTGCTCATGATTCTAGAGCTATTATTTATCCAAGCCAGATCTCAAACACAGGGTTGACTCCTTGAAAGCTTTTATTTGCTTGGCTATTTTATACTGTCTTCCTTAACCCCTTCTCTTTTAACGATCCCCAAAGTCACAGAGTAACATTTTTATTTCATAAAAATATTTAAGAAATTTTACACTTAATTCCCCAATAAAATATGAGAACTGGCTACTGTTCTTTAAGTTAAAACACCTCTAAATATAACAGAACAGATATCAAAGCATCCTACAACTTGCTCTTCTCTATGAAATAAACCTTTAAAATTTTTAATTTTAATACTTGAGAAATGTACTATTATAAACCAAATATATATTGTAATATGACATGTATTCACTAATATTACCTTCATGTTTTATACCTCCCCATTAACAGAATGCTAGATGAATGATAAATGAATACATAAAGAAAATACATATAAATACTGCAAGTGCCTAAAGAAAGCAATGATCTATGTGCTTCAAGAAAGTTTATCATGTGACTACCTGTGTGGGACCAGGAAGTTATGTACTTGGTGAAAGCCATCTTCCTTCCCTTAGTTTCCATTTTCTTATCTATAAAATAGGAGAGACGAGAATAGTAGAGGACTTCTAGAGTTCATTTAACATCTAAAATACATGAATCTCCACCTACTGATTTTTTAAAAAGTGTGATCTGAAATTTTACCTTTAATTACTTTGAGTCACATACTTTTTTTTTTTTCACTCTGGCTTCAAAACTTATGGAACACATACTCGGAAAGTGTTGTCCTTAGCAGAATATGTGCCATGATGCTTTTGTAAATGTCTCTAAAAAGTTGTCATTCATATCACAGTGGATAGATTATGACAGGGTTAGAAAGAAAATATTTTAGTATTTCTAGTTTACAGCTTTAATCACATATTTTTTTACTTTATATCAAATTTTATTTAATCACATAATTTAAGAGAAAAACAACACAGACTATCTCAAAAGTCATCAAAGTATTAAGTGTGCAATTTGCTTAAGTTCAAGTAATATTTTTTCACTTAAACACAATGTGTAGGCGCCCTATCTCTAACAAGGCATAATTTAGAACACTGACCCTCTGATCAACCTAATACTCAGATCTCTGTCCCTCAACTATTTACTTTACTGGCACACAATTTCATTAACCTCCTCCTGTGTAATAATTTCCCATGCCACATGTTTAGAAAAAAAAATATTTTCAGGCAGTACAACTATGTGACCATGGTAAATGACAAGTGTTTTCTGAAATTCACCAAGGAGATGAACTCTGACACCTGGATTATTTGAGTTACGTTTAAAATGAGGGCCTCTTTTAGTCCATTTGCCTGAAAAATTTTTTAGCACTTTAGGTTTCCATTAAAAAGATCAGTGTACTTAAAGACTTGGCACAACAGGTTACTCATGACATTTGCATTTCAGAAATGGATCTAGTAACACTGTGATGAGAATAATAAGAAATTAATCTGGAGTATAGTCCAAAATCCAAGCATCCAGGATCTTCATGAATGACTTTATCTGAAGGATTCAGCAGTTCTACCTACAACTAAGTTGTGTCTTTAACAACTGAGTACTTTAACTACATCCATAGGGTTTAAAAACAATTACTGAGGGTTTTTCAATGTAGGCAGACATTAGAGGGAAAATTATCCAGTGATTTGTGGTTTAGTGAAGATAGGCTAAATGCAGGTGCTGTGTGGGACATCTGTCACCCACAGAATGCCCATTTTAGCTTACTTAACAACTAAGTAGGGGCCATCACAAAATTTCCCAAATGCCCAACCACTAAATGGGGCATACAGATATATTTAGAGAAGATTCTGGCTGTTTCCATTTCCAAAGAAGCCATATCATAAAATGGAAAAGTGACAATTATCTTATAAATATGTTTAGATCATCAAATCTGTAGTCATTTAAACTATTAAACAATGTACACAGACAATTCTTTAATTTATTCATTCAACTGAATCTGTTAGGAACTATTATAAAAGGTGCTGGGGACACAATTAATAAATAAAATACACTCTTTTTCCCTTAGAGTTGCTCAAAATCTAGTAGAGGTAACAGATATAGATTACACATAGTGTGTATCAATAGAAAATACCACAAGGTCTTATGGCATATACTTAGGCAAGTATCCAATCCAGGCTAGAGATGGTTCATAAAGATTTCCTGGGAGAGGATACTTGAGCTAAGGTTTGAAAGATAAGTAGTTGCTGATCAGTTGAGTAATGTAGTAGTATATTTTAAGCAAGTAAAATAGTGAGTGCAGAGCTCAAAGATGGCATGAACAATGGTTTGAAGGTGACATACACAAGACCATATACCAGTAGAAGATAAGTTTAAAGAAATAAATCATGGAGGTTAACTTTCTTTCTTCTTCTCTACCATTTTCTTCAAAAGTCAAGTGAAGAACAATGTCAATTAATTGAAGTCTGAATAATTAAGGGTTTAATGCAACAACAATGAATTTACCAGGGGACGTGGATGGGTGAATCTAACTATAGTATACCAATCTATCTACAGTGCATGGTCCAAGTTTTTGTTTTTGTCTCTTAAAAAGTTGCAACTGAGTGAGATGCCAGGCTGGATAGTGGTGGGCCTGATTCAGTTTTATTTTTGTTAGTGTTATTACCATCATGAGTGGTTGTCAGGTATTTGAATTCACCATAGGGATAAAATATATCGATCAGCTAGACTGCTTTTACACAATAAATCTCAATATTTCCCTCTCTTCCTCCTACTCCTGCTCCTTCTCCTTCCCCCCTTCCTCTTTTTCTCTCTCTTTCTCAACTGTCCCTCCACTATCTCTCTCACTTAATCATTTTTGTTGCATTAAACCCATAATTACTCAGGAAGTGTGGGGTAAAGGGAAAGAGAAGAGGGGAGGGAGGGAGAGAGAGAGAGAGAGTCAGAGAACCACTTCCCTACCATGCCTTGTTCCAAAAAATGTAATAATGTATTTTTTTTCTAAACTGTTAAACTGCGTTCATAAGGATGCATGAAATACAGTAAGATAATAAATTGAAATTAAGTGAGAAAAATGATGCAAAGGGGAAAGAGAAGCAATAAAGTAGAAGAGAGTTATGTGCTTCAAGTTAGTGAGGAAAAACATTCAGAGTCCTATACAATGGAAAAGATGGGTTGCAATTTGGGCTCTAAACTGTATAGTATGCAAAATAAAGAATACACAATTCCATCACTTACAGTATCTACTCTGCAAGAGCAAGCCATTGTTCAGAAGAAGCATCATCATTTTTCCTGTCTTGGATTCTTCTGTGGGAGAAATTGCATACTAAGTTTATCAAACAAAGCACATCCGACCCACAGACAAACTATCTTAAATTTCCAATATTCTGTAACCATCTCAAACATTTTTTTTCAAAGTGTTCTAAGTAGGTGATCATTTCTCTTCATGTTGTGGGTTCAGTCATGCTTTAGTTTTATAAGTTTGGTGAATTTCTCTGAGGCCTTCAAAAAGAAAAACTAACTTCTGAGAAGTAGGAAGATCCCCAACCCACCTCATCCCACAGACACACCTAGATAACCATCACATTATTGCAGCCAACACAGAAACACAACCTGAAGTCTGAAAGAACATATTTTCCATGATTAAACATAACAAGGAGGTTACATAAAAAAGGATAGGAAGGGTGGAGATGTGGCTGGGAGTCGAACACCCAGAGAGACTAACCACAAACTGGAGGGACTACATAAGCACAAAGAAAGTAGAGGAGAAGATTGCACACCAGGCATCCCAAACACAGGGGACCTGCACTGGGAAGATGAATCCTCATAACATTTCGTTTTGAAAACCCATGGGTCTTAACTTTGTGAGTCTTTGCAACCAGTGGGACTTAACTCTGGAAACTTTAAAAATCAGTAGCTCAGCTCTGGGGGAGCCAGAGGGTGATAGGAAATGGAGTTCATATCCTCAAAGACCCAGCATAACAAACAACCCCTGCCAGATACAGCACAGAAGCAACGGTTTGAAAGATGCCAGAGGTATACTTGTAGGAGATATATTTACTCCCAGAACAGGTATTGGAAGGGCAGGGATTTTTAGGCCACTTCTCCAAGAACAGAAGAGCTGGAAGTTGTCTTTTCTCTGCCTCCCACCTCCCCAACCTTGATAGGCTGACAGTTGAGGGAACCCGTATGAACATTTGCCACCTACTTTGCTAACACCATGTGACCCTTCCCCACATTCCCATGTGGATCCACCTAATTCAATGTGCTCCACTCAGCAAGAGTTCCTCCAGTGTGGCTCCTGCACCCTTTATCTTGCAAGCAGCCCTGGTAGGGGACAGTGTCACTACAAAGTAACTCCTTCCCTGGGGAGAGGGGAAAATAACCACACACACACCAGTTCACTTGAGTCCTGGCAGCCAAACCATATAAATTGCAGTGTAAAGAATGTTCTACCAATAAGTGTGTCTGCAGCTAAGCAAACAGAGAGGAGGCATGCATGTGTATTTTCTGCAGGCTGTATCCACCAAATAACACCTCTCAGGGGACAATGCAAAGAGTTCCCTGCAGTTTGGTGTGTTCAAAACCCTGGCAAGTAAGCTGAGCGCAGGCATCTGGTCTGACTGCTGACACTGCCCAACTACAAGTTCACAAGGGCCCCAAACTGGCCCTTTAATTGCACGGGGAACAAACTCAGCCAAAAACAGGCAAAGTGGAATATTGCAGTCAACTAGACTGTTCAGCTAGAACGTAAGGGTGCACTCAACACACACAGGAGATACTGCTAAAGCACCTGGTGCTGGTGAATAGGGGACATTGTGCTGTAGGGCACCACAGCATAAAACCATTATATTCAAGGTGAGAAAATATAGCTAACTTTCTTAATATGTAGAAATAAACACGAAGTGATAGACAAAATGAGGGTACAGAAGAATGTATTCCAAATGAAAGAATAGGACAAAACTACAACAAAAGAGCTAATTGGAGATAAACAACATGTCTGATAAAGAATTCAAAGTAATGGTCATTAAAGATACTCACTAGACTTGAGAAAATAGTGGAGGATTTCAGTCAGAAATTGAGCAAAGAGAAAATATAAAAATAAAAACCAATCAGAGATGATGAACTCAATAACTGAAAATAAAAATAGACTAGATGGAATCAATAACAGATTAAAAGAGGCAGAAGATATCAGGAAGCAGGAAGACAGAACAAATGGAAAACAACCAAGATGAACAGCAAAAAGAAAATAAGTAGCAAAAAATGAGAACAGATAAGGGGAATTCAGCAACATCATCAAGCATAATATTTGCATTTTAGGGATCCCAGAAGAGAGAAAAGGGGACAAAAATTATTTGAAGAAATACTAGCTGAAAATTTCCCTAATCTGGGGAAGAAAACAGATATCAAGATCCAGGAGGCATATAGAGCCCCTAATATCAACCCAAAGAGGTCCACACCAAGACACACACATAATTAAAATGGCAAAAAGTAGTAATAACGAGAATTTTAAAAGCAGCAAGAGGGGGGAGGGAAATAGCTACATACAATGGGATCTCATAAAGCTATCACTAATTTTTCAGCAGAAACATTGCAGGCCAGAAGAGAATGGCATGATATATTCAAAGTGCTGAAAGGGGAAAACCTGCAAACAAAACTACTCTACCTAGCAAGGGTATCATTCAAAATAGGAGAGATAATTTCTCAAACAAACAAAAGTTAAAGGTGTTCATCACCACTATAGAAGCCTTACAAGAAATTTAAAAAAATATATTTGAGGGGTGCCTGGGTGGGTGTCTCAGTCAGTTAAGCATCTGCCTTTGGCTCAGGTCATGATCCCAGGGTCCTGGGATTGAGCCCCGTATCAGGCTTCCTGCTCAGTGGGGCGCCTGTTCCTCCCTCCCCCTCTGCTGCTCTGCCTGCTTGTGCTCTCTCACTCTCTGTCAAATAAGAAAAATATTTTTAAAAAATAATTATTTGAAAGAAAAGATAAAGCAATAACCAGGCGTAAGGAAATTATGGAAGGAAAAAAATTCACAGGCAAATACAAATATAATAAAAGTAGGTTAATCACTTATAAAACCAGTATGGACATGAAAGTACAAAAGCAGTAAAATCAAACATTTTTTCCTATAAAAATCAGTCAAGGGATTCAGAAAAGAAATGGGTGTAAAGTATGACATCATATACATAAATTAGGTGGAAAAAAGAAATATGTAGTACTTTTAGAATGTGTTCAAATTTAAACAACCATCAATGTAATACTGTTATACACATAAGATGTTATATGAGCCTAAAGATAAAGACAAATAAAAAATTTGTAACAGATACACAAATATAAAGAGAAAGGAATCCAAGCATATCACACACACACACACACACACAAACAAACAAACACAAAATCACACAAGAAGAGAAGTAAAAGAGAACTATAAAAACAACTCTAAAACAATTAACAAATGACAGTAAGTACATATCTATTGATAATAGCTTTTAATGTACATGAACTAAATGCCCCAATCAAAAGACACAGAGGGACTGAATGAATAAAACAAAACAAAACACAAGCAAACAAAAAAACCCAAAAAACAAAAAAAAAAACTAGAGCCATCTCTATGCTGTTCTCAAGATTCACTTGAGGACTAAAGACACATGTGAATTGACAGTGAAGGGATGGGGTCTCCTGGGTGTCTCAGTCAGTTACTGGGTCTGCCTTCAGCTTGGAGTCATGAAGACAGGGGTTGGGATTGAGTTCTGCATCTGACTCCTTGCTCATTAGGGAGCCCGCTTCTCTCTCTTCCTGCCACTCCCCCTGCTTGTACGCTCGCTCGCTCGCTCTCTCTCTCTCTCTGAGAAATAAATAAATCTTTTTTTTTAAAGAAAATGAATGGATGGAAAAACAACATGCACATGAAATAAAAAAGAAAGCTGCGGTAACAACACTTATATCAGACAGAACAATGATAAATGAGCATCTGTCTCCTTGCTCAGCAGGGAGCCTGCTTCTCTCTCTGCCTGCTGTTCCCCCACCCCGCTTGTTCTCTCTCTCTCTGTAAAATAAATAAAATCTTTAAAGAAATTTTTAAAAAAGTAAAAGCTAGGAAGAGAAGTCTAACAAGAACCTTGGTCTCAGACTTCCCAGCCTCCAGAATTATGTGAAACAAATATCTGTTGTTAGAGCCACCCAGTGTGTGGTATGTTGTTATAGCAGGTCAACTTGACAAAGACAATTGTATTCCATTAAGATGTATTCAATCAAATATTCTCTACCACAGGAGTTTAGTCCAAATGAAAATTATTTTATTAACCAATGGTGTTCACTAAAAAATCTGGAAAGATTAAAAGTTACTACTTCCAGTTATAAGATAAATAAGTATGAAAGATATAATGTACAACATGATGACTATAGCTAACACTGCTGTATGATATACAGGAAAGTTGTTTAGAGTATAAATCTTATACATTCTTACCACAAGGAATTTTTATTCTTCTTTTTTCCTGTTTTATTTTATTGTCTCTGTATGAGAAGATGGATGTTATTTGAAACTATTATGGTAATAATTTCACAGTATATGTTATGAAAGCATCATGCTGTACACCTTAAACTTATAGAGTATATCAATTGTTTCACGATAAAAATGAAAAAAAAAGACACCTTATTATGTTGTTCATCACCAAGAACAAACAAACAAACAAACAAACAAACAAAAAGCCTGGAAAACCAGATACAGTGCACAATACCTATAGTATCTTTGTAATTATTTACAAATATATAGGTCTCTTATGCTTACCATTTGTTTTCAGTTGAAAAGTAAATGTACTTTTGGGGTGCCTGGGTGGCTCAGTGGGTTAAAGCTTCTGACTTCAGCTTGGGTCATGATCCCAGGGTCCTGGAATCGAGGCCCGCATCGGGCTCTCAGCTCAGCAGGGAGCCTGCTTCCTCCTCTCTCTCTGCCTGCCTCTCTGCCTATTTGTGATCTCCGTCTGTCTGTTAAATAAATAAATAAAATATTTTTTAAAAAAGTAAATGTACTTTTGTATGAAATGTAAGTGTACTGAAACAATCTTGAGGAACAAACTGGAGGACACATACTTTACAATTTCAAAACCTACTAAAAAGCTAGAGTAACCAAGACATTGTGGTGCTGGCATAGCACAGGTATACAGACCAATGCAATAGAATTGGGTCTAGAAATAAACCTATACATCTGTGATCAATTGATTTTCAATGCCAAGACAATTCAACGGGGGAAAGAATAGTCTTTTTCACTAATGGTGTTTTAAAAACTGAATATCTCATGCAAAAGAAGGACATTAGACCACTATCTCATACCATACATAGAAATTAAATCAAAATGGACCATAAAGCTACATATATGAGGTAAAACTATAAAATTCCTAGAACAAAACAAAAGAGTAAATCTTCATGCCCCTGCTTATGCAATAGCTTTATTATAGAACACCACAAAGTTTAAGTGACAAAAGAAAAATCAGAGAGGCACTTAGGAGGCTCAGTCAGTTAAGCGTCTGCCTTCAGCTCCATTCACGATCCCAGAGTCCTGGGACAGAGCCCCAAGCTAGGCTATCTGCTCAGCAGGAGCCTGTTTCTCCTTCTCCCTGTTAGTCCCCCTGCTTGTACTCTCTCTCTCTCTATGCCAAATAAATAAATAAAATCTTAAACAATAAAACAAAAAAAAGAAAAATTAAATAAATTGGACTTCACCAAAACTAAAAACTTTTGTGCTTCAAAAGACATCTTCAAGACTATGAAAATACAACCAACAAAATGGGAGATAGTATTTACAGATCATATTTCTAATAAGACTTTTATTCAGAATGTATATAGAATTCTTACTACTCAACAACTAAAAGACAAATAACCCAAGTAAGAAATGATCAAGATATCTGAATAGGCATGTCTCCAAAAAGACATAAAAATGGACAATAAGCATATGAAAAAATTCTCAACATAATTAGTCATTAGGAAATTTCCAACCAAAACCATACTGAGAAACCACTTCATACTCTCTAGAATGGCTGAAATCAAGAAGACAGAAAATAACAAGTATTGGGAAAGATATGAAGAAATAGATCCTTCATATATTGCTGGTGGGAATGTAAAATAGTACACTCACTTTGGAAAAATGTTTGATAATTCCTCAAAATAACAAACATAGACTTATCATATGACCCAGCAATCTGTCTCCTAGGTATATACCCAAGAGAAGTGAAAACATACATAAACTCAAAAACTTTTACAAAAATTTTCATAGCAGCATTAATAATGGTCAAAATGAGGAAATAATACAAATGTCCATCAATAGATGAATGAATATATAAAAAGTGCTATATCCATACAAAGGACTATTATTCATCAGTAAGAAGAAATGAAGTACTGATACATTACTACAACATGGATTAACTTTGAAAAGATGCTAAATGAAAGAAGACAGTGACAAAGGATGACATATGATAGCGTCTATATATAATGTCCAGAGTAGGTAAATTCATAGAGGATGGGGGTTGGTGGGTGATGACTAAGGCATATAAAAATTTTCTAAGATTAAATTGTTTTGTGACACTAAAAGCCACTGAAATGCTCAATGTAGATGGGTGAATTTTAAATACATTTATATATTTTAATACATCAGTACAGCTCAAAGCTGTGAAAAAGAAAAGAATAAAAGTGGAAACACCTTAAACTTTCTTTACTTCTCACTTTTTTCAGTCACTTATTCTTAAATAAATGAAAACTGAGCTTAATTTTTTAAAAAATTCATATTATTCATATTTAATTGGCTTGTCTAGAGGAAGAGAAAGATAGCAGAGAAGTAGGAGACCCTGTTTCTTTTTTTTTAAGATTTTATTTATTTATTTGACAGAGAGACACACATTGAGAGAGGGAACACAAGCAAGGGAAGTGTGAGAGGGAGAAGCAGGCTTCCCACTGAATGGGAGCCCAATGCGGGCCTTGATCCCAGGACCCAGGGATCATGAACTGAGCCAAAGACAGAGGCTTAATGGCTGAGACACCCAGGTGCCAAGGAGACCCTGTTTCAACTGATCCCCTAATGTAAGCTAATTATCTACCAGAACACTCCGAAACCCATGAAATCAGCCTGAGATGTAAGATTATACACTTCTGGATCTCTACGGGGACAGAAGACATCAGTGGACAGGTAAAGCAGAGTGGGAAGGCTCAGACTGATACTGAAGGATAAACAGAAAGGGGAGGGAGTCATCAGAAGTGACCCATTGGAAAGTAATACCACAATATGAAAGTCCCCTGTGATTAGGGAATGGCATTAACTTGGAGTCTGGTTGAAAGCACTCACAAAGAGCAAAAGATATTAAGGGGCAACTGGTGGAATCAGGTGGTCATGGGCACGGGTCTCAGGATGGTCACTGCCAGCGACCACCCATGTCAGAGAGTCTGGTGGGGCCCCCAGTCTGTGGTCCCTGAGCCCATGGCTTTCTCCTGCTTGCACCACCACTGGGGCTGGGTAGCTGAGAGAGCCCAGTGTGAAATCCAGTTGGGGTCCCTCAGCTTGCAGCCTTCCATGACCCACAGCCTTCTGCAACCTGTGTGACCAGGGGGTCTGAGCACATCCAGCCCAAGCCTGAGAGAACCTGTCCTGAACAACGGTCAGGTTCCCTGGGCCCACAGCCTTCTGAGATCTGCAGAGCCACAGGGTCTGAGCACACCCAGTAGGGGCCTGAACTCTAGACAGCAGTCTTGGAAAAGGTAGCCACCAGAAGCAGGTTCCCTGCACCAATATCGCTCATGGTTTTAGCGGCACTGGGGTGCAGAGACAAGAGGGCGTTTTGGGAGACCCCTGAGATGGTGGCTGGGGATGTGCACTGCCTGTGGGAGGTTGCAGGGCTTAGTGGAATTTGCAGAGGGGGAGTCTGTGTGTTCTGGACCACCCAGAGAGGAGCAGTCTGAAGCTTTTTTTCTGAGGTGGAGACCTGGGTGCAGGCAGATTCCTTGCTCTGACTCTGACATGCTGCAAAAAGCCACCAAAGAACAAAAACCCCCAGAGAACAAAAGCCTGAAAAACAGGTTTCCACAGAGCCCAGGCCCTTGATAGGAGCCAAGGCAACTCAGCCAAAGCAAGACTGATGGGAAAACAGGCCCAGCAGGCCCCTCCCCCAGAAAAGAAGCCAAAAGAACAAGAAGACAAACACAGGGTCCTCATAAAACTGTAAAACCCCAACATCATGGAAAACAATATATTAAACTCCTGGTGTTGCCCCCATATCTGTATATTTCATAGATATGAACAACTTTTCTTTCTTTCTTTTTTTTTTTTTAATTCATTCTCACGATTTTTCTTCTTTTAATTTTTTTAACCTACTTACCATTACAACTAAAGGTTTAATACAGCATATTCCATGAATTTTTAACTTGAACTTTTTTCATACATATACCTGTGTTTTTCTTTTTCTTTTTTAAAATATACATATAGATATAAGCTTCAAGGTAATCCTTTTTCCCTATTCAATACTACCCCTATATATATAAACCAGTTTTAATCTCCCTGTATCTCTGGAAAATTGAGTCTATAACAAAGTAACAAGATATACCCAGGAAGAACCAAAATAAACTTCCTAGCCCACATCAAGGATTTATAACAACCCTCCCATCTTATTCTTCTCTCAGTGTTTCTGTATATTTGTTTTTGTTCCGATATTATATAAATCTTATTCTTGGGGTTCATTTTGGCTGGGTTTTTCTTTTTTTTTCCTTCTCCTTTACTTTTGTTGGTCATTTTGTTTGTTTGTTCTTCTTTGTGTACCTTATAAATCTTACTTTTGAGGCTCATTTTGCCTGGGTTTTCTCTCTCTCTCTCTCTCTTTTTTAACTCGTTCTCCCTTTATTTTCTTTTAAGTGGTGACTTCCAATTGCTCCAAAAATTTCCAGGATGCACCTTGCCTGGATCGTAGTTGATATATTCAGCTGTGCATCCCCTCAAACACCTCTCACCAAAATGACTAGGAGGAACACCCAAAAATTCAGAGACTGTGTATTTTGCCACAGACCCATTAAATATGGACAAAAACAATATGTCAGAAAGGGAATTCAGGGTAACAATTATCCAGGCAATGGTTACATTGCTGAAAACCATTAGTGACAACATAGAATCTCTAAGGGCAGAAGTGAGAGCTGATCCAGAAGTTAAAAATACTATCAATGAGATGCAATCTAATCTAGGGTAACTGAAGCAGAAGATAGAATTAGTGATCTAGAAGACAAACTGATAGAAAAGAAGAATCAGGAGGAGGCCTGGAACAAACAGCTTAGAAGCCATGAAAACAGAATTAGAGAAATAAATGACACCAGGAAACGTTCCAATGTCAATTATTGGGAACCCTGAGGGAGTGGAGAAACAGAGAAGACTAGAAGATATATTTGAAAAAATATTTGAAAAAATATTTTTGAATATTTGAAAAAATATATTTGAAAAAATTCTGGATGAAAATTTCCCTAATCTGGGGAATGGAACAACTGTTCATCTCTTGGAGCTGAAAGGATACCCCTCAAGATCAATGAGCCAAGAAAGACATCCAAACACTTAATTGTGAAATACACGAATCATAATTTCAGACAAGAGGTCCTAAGGGCAGTTAGGGGGAAGAGATTCCTTACAAACAGAGGAAGGTATATCAGAATAGTGCTGGATCTGTCCACAGAAACCCAGCAAGCCAGAAAGGGCTATCAAGACATATTCAGGGCACTAAATGAGAAAAACATGCAGCCAAGAATACTTTATCCAGCAAGGTTGACATTCAAAATGGATGGAGAGATAAAGAGCTTCCAAGACCGGCAAGGATTAAAAGGGTATGTGACCACCAAGCCAGCACTACAAGAAATATTGGGGAGGGGGGTTCTATAAAAGAAGAAAGAACCCATCCACCAATATGATCTAACAATTGTAAATATTTATGCCCCCAATATGGGAGCATCCAACTACACAAACCAACTGTTAATCAAAATAAAGGGTCATATTGATATGAATACATTAATTGTAGGGGATCTTAACATGCCACTCTCAGTAATAGACAGATCATCTAAGCAAAAAATCAATAAAGAAACAAGAGCTTTGAATGACATATTGGACCAGATGGACTCAGATATATACAGAACATTGCACCTTGAAATAAGAGAATACTCACTCTTCTTGAGTGCACATGGAATTTTCTCCAGAATAGATCACACACTGGGTCACAAATAAGGGCTCAACTGATACCGAAAGATTGAGATTATTCCCCGCGTATTCTCAGATCTCAATGTTTTGAAACTGGAACTCAACCACAAGAAAAAGTTTTGAAGGAATTCAGACACTTGGGAGCTAAAGACCATCCTGCTCAAGAATGTTTGGATCAACAAGGAAATCAAAGAACTTAAACAATTCATGGAAACCAATGAGAATGAAGACACACTGGTCCAAAACCTATGGGATACTGCAAAGGTGGTCCTAAGGGGGAAATATGTAGTCATCCAAGCCTCCCTCAAAAAAACTGAAAAATCCCGAATACACCAGCTCTCCATACACCTGAAAGAACTGGAAAATCAACAACAAATTAAGCAAATTAACAAAATTAACAACAAATTAACCCTGCACACAAGCAGCAAACTAATCAAGATTAAGGCAGAGATCAATGAGTTAGAAACTAGAGGTACAGTAGAACACATCAATGAAACTAGAAGTTGGTTTTTTAAAAGAATCAGTAAGATCGATAAACTACTGGCCAAACTAATCCAAAAGAAAAGAGAGAGGACCCAAATTAATAAAATTATTAATGAAAGAGAAGAGATCACAACTAACACCAAGCAAATAGAAACAATAATCAGAAATTATTATCAACAGCTATATGCCAGTAAATTAAGCAATCTAGAAGAAATGGATGCATTCCTGGAAACCTATAAACTTCTAAGACTGAAACACGAAGAAACTGACAATCTGAATAGACCAATGTCTAGTAATGAGATTGAAGCAGTGATCAAAAACCTCCCAAAAAAATCAAGAGCCCAGGACCTGGAAGATCCCCTGGGGAATTCTACCAACCATTCATAGAAGAAATAATACTTATTTGCCTGAAGCTGTCTTAAAAAAATATAAACAGAAGGTATACTCCCAGACTCTTTCTATGAAGTTAGCATTACCCTGATCCCCAAACCAGGCAAAGACCCCATCAAAAAAGAGAAGTTCAGACCAATATCCCTGGTGAATATGGTTGCCAAGATTCTCAACAAGATCCTAGCTAATAGGATCCAACAGCACATTAAAAAGATTACCCACCATGACCAGGTGGGATTTATCCATGGGATGCAAGGGTGGTTCAACATTTTTAAATCTATCAATGCAATAGAACTATCAGTAATAGAAATAAGAAGAACCACATGGTACTCTCAATAGATGCAGAAAAAGCATTTGACAAACTATAGCATCTGTTCCTGATTAAAACTCTTCAAAGTATAGGGAGAGAGGGAACATTCCTCAAATTCATAAAATCTATCTATGAAAAACCCACGGTAAATATCATCCTCAATGGGGAAAAGCTGACAGCCTTTCCTTTGAGATCAGGATCATGACAAGGATACCCACTCTCACCACTGTTGTTCAACATAGTACTAGAAGTCCTAGCAACAGCGATCAGACAACAAAAAGAAATAAAAGATATTCAAATTGGCAAAGAAGAAGTCAAACTCTCTCTCTCTCTTCCCAGATGACATGATACTTTATATGGAAAACCCAAAAGACTCCATCCCCAAGATACTAGAATTCATACAGCAATTCAGTAATGCAGCTGGATACAATTCAGCAACGTGGCAGGGTATAAAGTCAATGTACAGAAATCAGTTGCTTTCTTATACACTAACAACAAAAAATACAGAAAGGGAAATTAGAGATTCGATTCCATTTACAATAGCAACAAGAACCATAAGATACCTTGGAATAAAACTAACCAAAGAGGTAAAGAATCTGTACTCGAGGAACTACAGAGCACTCGTGAAAGAAATTGAAGACACAAAAAGATGGAAAAGCATTCCATGTTCATGGATCAGAAGAATTAACATTGTCAAAATTTCCATACTGCCCAGAGCAATCTATATTTTCAATGCAATCCTGATCAAAATACAATCGGAATTTTTTGAAGTGCTGGAACAAACAATGCTAAAATTTGTATGGAACCAGAAAATACCCCGTATCACCAAGGAAATGTTGAACAACAAGCAGACTCTGAAATACAGAACACACTGGTGGTTGCCAAGTGGGAGGTGGGTGGAGGGATGGGTGAAATAGATAAAAGGGAATTAAGAGGTACTATCTTCTAGTTATAAAATAGTAGGTTGCACAGATGAAGAGTACAGCATAGGAAATACAGTCAATAATACCGTAATAACATTGGTGACAGATGGTGACTAAACTTACTGTGGTAAGCACTGAATAATGTATAGTATTGTTGAATCAATATATTGTACACCTGAAAGTAATAAAACATTGTATGTTAATTATACTTCTATTTTATAAAAACTTCATGGTTACGAAGATGATAATGTTTTATGTATGGCACAAAATTAAATGGGATGCAACTACAACTGAAGGAAATGTATTTCAATTTATATTTGAATATAATTGACTGAAAATGAAAAACATTTGAAAGTTATATTACAAAGAACACATGTATACTCTTTGGAAAGTGTAGCTTTTAAAATTCTTAAAATAGGGGTGCCTGGGTGGCTTAGTGGGTTAAAGCCTCTGCCTTCAGCTCAGGTCATGATCCCAGGGTTCTGGAATCAAGCCCCACATTGGGCTCTCTGCTCAGCAGGGAGCCTGCTTCCCTTCCTTTCTCTCTGCCTACCTCTCTGCCTACTTGTGATCTCTGTCTGTCAAATAAATAAATAAAATCTTAAAAAAATTAAAAAATAAAATAAATAAAATAAAATTCTTAAAACATTTTTTTGGCAGAGTTAGTTATCTATAGCCATGTTGCTCCACAACCTAAATTAAGATAGTCTTAACAGTGGAAATCCTTCTCCTCTTCATCTTTCACTTCTTCCTCTTCTTTTTCTGTATTCTCAATAACTGCCATTTATGAAGTGCTTGTTTGATCTATAAAAACATATTATCTTATTCTACAACTTCCCACTATAGGTACTATTATCATCACCATTTTTGCTGAGGTGGTATAATTCACTTCATTGCCAAATTCACACAGCTAATAAGTTTTGAAATATAGACTCAATCCCAGGCTGACTTCAGAAATGAATGTTTTTAGCCACTGCCTTTCCTGTATTAGGAAACAATGCATTTTAGCAAAACAACTAGCTCTATTTTCATTATAAAGGTATGCTTTACACAGTCCAAAAAGCCTTTTATTTGAAGATTTTATTTATTTATTTGACAGAGAGATACACAGTGAAAGAGGGAACACAAGCAGGGGGAGTGAGAGAGGGAGAAGCAGGCTTCCTGCAGAGCAGGGAGCCCTATGCTGGGATGAGGGGCTCAATCCCAGGACCCTGGGATCATGCACTGAGCCAAAGGCAGACACTTAAAGACTGAGCCACCCAGGTGCCCCCCAAAAGCCTTCTTATTGTCTCTTGTATTTAACTCTTTTGCTTCTCTTTTACTGATTTTGAGTAATATTTTCACATGAATGGAAAATCTTTCCTTCCCTTGCCCAGCAAACCACATAGTTTTCCCACTCCATGCTGTGCCTTAAAGAAACCTCCAAATCTCCAAAGATATTTTGTTAAACAGATCATTCCATTCTCCCAGTACCAGTACCCTAAATCCAACATTCACCCAGATTTTACATTTATTAAATAGCATAGTGACTATGAAAATGAGCTCTGGAGCTCAACCATCAGGTTTTGAATCTTGATTGTCACAATCAGTAGCTTTGCAACCTTTGGGTGAGTTACTTAAAAGTAACTTGATTTCACGGTCTGTAAAATGAGCTTAACCGGAGCACCTACATCACTGGATTGGGTGTTGTGATTAAAGGAGCTATTTGTGTAAAGCATGGAACAGAGTGCTTGCCATTTTTTAAAAATATTAGGTCTTAGCTATTATTCACTTAATCAAAAGAGGTTCTTTGTTCTCCTATATTGTGGATCTATCCATTCCCTGGGGCTTCTGTCCTTTAAACTTCCTAGGAACTGTGCATCCCCATGTAAATGCAGTAGTAACTAAAGAAGAATGAAGGATCAGCTTTGCCTTCTGTGTTGAGGGAAGTACACTAGGAACATTTACTTATACTTGATGAAGAGGGCATGACTATAACCACAGAGATTTCCATTAAGCAACTATGTTGTCCTGCAACAATTGCTTTCAAGATAAGGAATGGAGGATTCTTCAATAAGTACAGGGCATTAACTAGATAATAAATAAAATGATAGAGATGACTCCCCAACATTAAGACTGTAAGGCAATTGCTTCTCAAGTTTTTTCCTGACCCTTACAATTTTCTTATGGTTGAGGTGACTGAACTTCATTAGATTCATATATTTCAAAGTACCACCTCCTTTTCCAGACCCAGAATAATGATCTAGTGTACACTGATTATCCTTTCTGTACTTTTGATAAATTCTTAGCCTAAGTAATGTTAATGAAATGTGAAGAATCAACATTAATTAGAGTTCATAAAAAAAACCTCTCTTCTAATTACTATGTGTGTCTGGCATTTGTCTGCACTGAAATATAACTAATTAATAAATTTAATGCTGCACTTTTATATTTTACTAATTTCTTGAAATGGACTGAGCCTGGTGATGGGTATTAAGGAAGGCACATATTGCATGGAGCACTGGGTGTTATACCCAAACAATGAATCATAAAACACCACATAAAAATTAATGATGTACTGTATAGTGACTAACATAATAAAAAATACAAAACAAAAGAAATGGATTTAGCAAAGACTGTCAGAAAATCCAAATCAAACATTCCATTGAAGGCAGTTTTCAGCATGGGATTCCTATCCTAGAGGCATCCATTGCCACCTGAGTAATACCCATTGAGAGGTGGGGACACATATATAATAGGATAGTTATAACCTAGAAAGTCATTCTGTCTATATACTACAGAAAATTCTTTCTTTCTTCTGCACCATTATTGTCATCTTTTCCTCCATTTCACTTACAAGCTACAAGGTAGCAAACTGGACATATTATACAAAAATGCAGGTTTTTTGAAAAAATCTTTAAAGAAATTTAAGATTTTTTTGAATGAAGCAGAAGATGAAGCAGAAGAGTAAATGGATTTTCTCTAGTCCTTTTTCTATTTTAAGTATAAAATAGAAAAATTATTACTTCTGTCATGATTATTAAGAGAATTACATTATAATTCCACTAAAAAGATACAAAATTAAGGTATCCACCAAAAGGTTAACAATCTCATTATGATATGTTTCTATTTTAAAGAAAGTTATGAATACATTCAGTTATTAATATCAAAAAACAAATTACTTAAGTATAATCTAAACACATATTCCCTTTGCGCCAGTCCTCACTGAAAATATATCATGCTTATTTAGGGGACAAAAAAGGCACACTTTAGCAACCAAGAAACAAGTATTTTAATTTCTTTATCTTAGTGGTTTTCAGCATTGTATCTATTCTCTTCTTCTTCTTGGGTATATGTTAAATTCACTTGTATTCACATATTCAATTTTTTTCTGGCCTTTTGTTGGTGATGTTGTTCAATTGCATTTATCTAATTTCTCCTAAATACATTTACATTTTTATATTCTAATCTTCCCATTCCTTTTGAGTAATTTCTTGTGTCAAATAAAAACAAATCCAAGGATGCCTGGGTGGCTCAGTTGGTTAAGCGGCTGCCTTCGGCTCAGGTCATGATCCCAGTGTCCTGGGATCAAGTCCCACATCGGGCTCCTTGCTCAGCAGGGAGCCTACTTCTCCCTCTGCCTCTGCCTGCCACTCTGTCTGCCTGTGCTCACTCTCTCTGACAAATAAATAAATAAAATCTTAAAAAAAATCCAGACTCAGATAAGAATTTTTCTTTTTCAAAAAGACTATGGAAAAATGGAAAATACTTCAATATCAGGATCCATAAGTGTCTCAAAATCAAAAAGAAGAAAGTTTTATTTTTATTAGGGAGGTATAATCAGGTTAATGGGAAATTTTGAGGGGAAATTAGTCAAAGGAGAAAGACTGAACAGATGGCATGTTCAGGGGAGTCTGACAGAAATATTTCTCACTGTAGTTAGCTCATTTCAGTTCTATGGATGTGCTATGCATTAGTCATGTTTCTCCAGAGAAACTAAACCAAAAGGGCATGTATATATAGAGAGACATTTATTTAATAGAATTGCCCTGCTTGATTGTTGAGGTTTGGTAAATATAAAACCTTGAAGGTGACCCCAGCAGCATGGAGACCTAGGGATGCATTGCCATTCAGGCAGTTTTCTGGCAAAATTTCTTCTTCCTTTGGGGGGGGTCAGTCTTTGTTCTATTATGGCTTCAACCGATTGGATGAGGCCCACCCACATTATGAAGGATATCTGCTTTATTCAGCCTACCAATTAAAATGTTGCTCTCATCCAAAAAAACACACACACACACACACACACAAAAAAAAAAACACCTTCACAGAAATATCCAGAATAATGTTTAACCAATTATCTGGATATCACTCCCCAACCAAGTTGATACATAGATTTATGCATCACATGTTTTAAAAGGGGTATGTTTTACATTTTAGTGCTTATTCAGACCTTTGGGAACCGCAGTTTAGAATTCCATTGAGAGGAAAGAAGCCTGATTAAAATTTACTCAAGATAAAGGAAAGGATAAGAAATGCACAATTGTGAGCACTTGGTCACTTGTTTTCCTTCAAACTTTAGTTTCCTATACATATTTGTCAGATCCAACACAAACTGAGTAAGTACTTGAAATACCCCATGTTAGGGCACCTGGGTGACTCAGTTGGTTCAGCATCTGCTGGGGATATTGGGATTGAGTCCTGGGACTGAGCCCCACACTGGACTCCCTGCTCAGCAGGGAGACTGCTTCTCCCTCTCCCTCTGCCCCACTCACCACTCATGCTCTCTCTTGTGCACTCTCTCTCAAAATAAATAAAATCTTAAAAAAAGAGAAATTACCCTATGTTTACATAAGAATTAACACTTTTAGCTTCATCCCCTGATATATTAAATGATATTAGATATAAGAGCACTGGAAGGGTTCATTGAGGAACTATTTTGAAAAGAAGATATTTCAGTAAGTTAGGTAAAGAAATTAAAACAGTGGACATTATTAAAAGTATTCAAGTAGATATTTCAAAAATTAAATCAAAAGTAAAAGGTTTGGGGCACCTGGGTGACTCGGTCAGTTAAGCACTGGAATCTCTGTTTTGGCTCTGGTCGTGACCTCAGGGTCCTGAGATAGAGTCCCACATGGGGTTCCATACTCTGCCCAGAGTCTGCTTGACCCTCTCTGTCCTCCCTCTCCCAACTCATGCTCTCTCTCTCTAAAATATATAAAATATTTTTTAAAAGTAAAAGGCTCAAAGGTTTTCAAAGATCCTGTAAACTAGTAGTAACATCAGATGATCTATTTCATTAAGGATCAGGAATGCTTATACATTCAATAGTTATTGTGTGTTTAATAGGGGTTGATACTCTGCACAACAATGGCAATTCATATAACGTTGAACAAAATGAATACTCTTCCCTGATATTATAGAGGTAACAGTAATAGCAGGGAGAGAGACATGAGTGTATCACACACTCCACATTACTTGAGTGCCACAGAAAATCAAACAGCTTACTTACATGTGTATGTGTGTAAGTTTGTGCAATATATATATATATATATATATATATATGCATGTAAGATATATGCCCCCAAGTGTTTTACCTTACAAGTCAGTCAAGGTATCAATATAACTCTAGCTTTGCATTATAATACAGTTCACAAGACTGGAAGGAAAAAGAAACTTTCTTTCAATTATGTGATCTTTCCTATCTTTCACATAGAATATTGTCTTTGTCTAGAATACTTTTTTTTCCCATTTATGTTCACCTGGAAAAATTCTACTCATCTTGCAGGGTATAATTCACATTCACAATGTCATATTCTCTATAAAGATTTCCTTTATCCCTCTCAGGCAGTTAGTTGTTCCTTAAACTCTGTTTCCATAGCACTTGGCATACATAGGTTTTTATTTCTTTTCATGCTAGATTTAAATGACTTGTTTACTCATTTGTCTCCCCCACCAAACTATGAGCTGCTTGAGAATAGCAACAATGTGTTTTTGAGCTTTGCAAATTAAAGTCCAGCAGAGAATCTGTGGATACATAAGAGGTATATTTAATAAATAAATGATTGCAAGAATAAAGAAATCAGGATGTCCTGTAATTGAACAGCATGTTGCTTAGATGTTTACAATGTTTATCAGTCAGAATCAACTGGGTTATGTTGTAGAAAGGTAGGTATAAAACAACAAAGTTTATTTATACTGTACACTACATGATCTATAATGGATCCACGGAGAGGATCATTTCACCATAATCAGTTTACAGACATCTGCTGTCCTGAATTTTGCTAGTCACTAGGCCAAAAGGAAAAGAAACATTTAAAGGATCTTACCCAGAAGTTAAATGTTGGGATTAGAAGGCAGTCTGGTTATATTTATTCACAGTCCATTGACAAAGTGGGTCTGCAGGTTACACCCAATTATAAAGGAGCAAAGAAAATGCAATCCCACCATTTGCCTGTGAGAAAAGACCAGTAAGCAGCATCAATTTCTGCTACGCTTTCTTTAATTAAGAAAACCATCTATCTGTGGTGTCTGGGTGGCTTCCGCTCAGGTCATGTTCCCATGGTCATGGGATCAAGCCCTGCATCAGGCTCCCTGCTCCTCCGGAAGCCTGCTTCTGTTTCCTCTCTTGCTTTGTCTCTTTCTGTCAAATAAATAAATAAAATCTTAAAAAAGGAAAAGGAAATCATCTTTTGTATCACTAGAATACATATGCTTAAAAGTCATAAAAGAAATTCTAGGGTGAAAATTAACCATGGAACACTATATTTAATGATTTTATTTATTTGTTTATTTATTTGACAGACGGAAATCACAAAGAGGCAGAGAAGCAGGCAGAGAGAGGAGGAAGCAGGCTCCTCTCTGAGCAGAGAGCCCAATGCGGGGCTTGATCCCAGGACTCCGGGATCATGACCCCAGCTGAAGGCAGAGGTTTTATCCCACTGAGCCACTAAAAACCCTGTTTACTATAGCACTATAAAGTAATATTTTAATATTCTCTAATTTTCATTATTATCTTTTTAATAAATTTCATGTTCTCTATTCCAGTTTATGTCACTTTTTTTGGCCACTAATATTGCTAGAATTTTCAGGTGTAGCTAAATATTGCAAAAATGTTGTAGTAGGAGTATCACAAAGCAAGGGCAAAGCACTAATATTATAATTTGACCCTGCTCTAACAAGTAGTTAACCTAGGCCCCTTTTCATCAGACAACCATTTTAATTGTTCTAAATTAATTGTTTTGGGGCTGATTTTCATAAAGTTGTGTTAGAGTCCGACCTACTTATATAGGCTTTGTGTATAAAACTGTTAACCCGTGTAAAGAAGGATAGATAAGATCATAGAAAACAAACCCCAAAGAGCACAATTTCTACACCTTCCCTGAACTAGTAGTATCATAGCCAATATGGAGAAAAGAGAGGGAAAACACTTCTTAAAAATAATTTTACAAATATGATAAAGCAATATGTAGTGTGATCCAGTAGGAAGAGCCCTATTGTTATATCTGGAAGACCTGATTTTAGTCTCAGCACTTCTGATTATCAGGTGTATGATTCTGAAATTTCTCCAAAATTTCTTTCCTTTTAAATGTTTTATTTATTTATTTCCCAGAAAGAGAGAGCACAAGCAGGGAGAGCAGCAGGCAGAAGGAGTAGCAGGCTCCATGCTGATCAAGGAGCCCAATGCAGGACTTGATCCCAGAACCCTGTGATCATGACCTGAGCCAAAGACAGACACTTAACCAACTGAGCCACCCAGGCATCACAACCTTTTTGAAACTTTCAAAACCTGTTTTCTCTTTTGTGAAATGGGGAAATTAATACTTGTTCTATCTTATTCCTAGGATTCTTTAAAGACTCTTTTGAGACTATGTATGAAGAATGTTTTGAAACTGTAAAACAAAAATGTCATATTATTAACCAAAGAACAAAACTATTTTGTATGATATTGTAGTGGTAGATACATAACATTATGCATTTCTCAAAACCCATAGAAATTTGCAGTACAAAGAGTGAATGTTAATGCATGCATATATTTAAGATATCATTTAATAAGTCATTGGAAAACATACCTCTTGTGAAACATTGATGAAAGTGTTTTGTTCAACAGGTATGTTACTTGCCTGAGGAAAATCTCATCACAAAAGGTCTGTATTTTCGTGTAAGTTGACAAAATCGTAGTTTAGGGCTGTTAGAGTCAAATGGATTGTTTTTTTTTTCCCCAAATGACAACTGGGAACATGTTTGAACCCAAAAGTCTAAAGATTGGTGAGATGTTAATTCCTAATATTCTGGTCTTTTTGCTAAAGTGCAAATTCCCTGCTCTCTAACAAGTGGCCCATAGTAGACTCAATTTAAATATATGACTTATTTTACTCTATGTATATATACACAATTTAACTGCAAACATGAATAAAGAATATAAAGAATATGGACACACAGACATGATCCATAATTCTATATATACCTTAATTTTAAAAGTGACTCCCTTGCTCAAGATGACATAACTGATAATTAAAGAAGCAGATTTGAATCCTTCTTCAGGTCTGAGTGTAAAGAATGTAAAAAAGGTATGAGCTACAATCAGCGGGGCTCCTGGGTGGCTCAGTCATTAAGCATCTGCCTTCGGTTCGGGTCATGATCTCAGAGTTCTGGGATCTAGCCCTGCATCACATCTGGCTCCTCTCCCTCTATGGCTCCACCCTGCTCATGCTCTCGCCCTCTCTCTCTCAAATAAGTAAATAAAAATAAAATCTGAACTAAAATCTGAAAATATGATCAACATCAAAATTTGTTCTATTTTGATTTCTATATTTGATTTGTTCTATTTTTGATTTGTTCAATATTATGAACATATGTGTGTATAGAAAAAAAATTAAAACTTATCCATGCATAAGTGTTGGTTTTTGTCAAAATGCTAGCAATGATTTACTTGAACAACTGGAATGTAACATCATTAATAACTTTCCCTTTTCTTTAGAAACTCCTCAAGGACAGGTTATTTTATGATAGGTGATAATACAGTTGTCAATTTTGGAAAATTTCATTTGCAATTTCCTCATATTTTACCCGAATTTTCATGCAGAAATTCCTAGGGGTGCACTTTAAATATTGTTTCTTCTGGCACCATAAATAACTCTTCCTGTTTTTTAATGAGCTTCATTACAGGTTCTAAGAGATCGACTAAATTTACTGAAAACCTAATTCAAATCAATGTATGTATCAGTATGCATTGTATGAATCATACAATCATTGTATGAATCATACAATGCATACTGATACATACATACATACAATGTATGTATCAGTATGCATTGTATGAATACATACATACATACATACAATGTATGTATCAGTATGCATACATGCATACAGTGTATGTATCAGTATGTATTGTATGAGTCAGTAGGTATCAGTGTATGAATCAGTGTATGTATTCTCTGTAGAGCAGGAAAAATTAGCTAGATTTTCCAGAGTTGTCTCATATATAGCACTAAAAATATACATCTTAGAAATAAAGAAACAGGGGCGCCTGGGTGGCTCAGTGGGTTAAAGCCTCTGCCTTCGGCTCAGGTAATGAACCCAGGATCCTGGGATTGAGCCCCGCATCGGGCTCTCTGCTCTGCAGGGAGCCTGCTTCCTCCTCTCTCTCTGCCTGCCTCTCTGCCTACTTGTGATCTCTGTCAAATAAATAAATAAAATCTTAAAAAAAAAGAAATAAACAAGCTAGGAAGAAAAGGGATAGAATTCCATTGATCTCCTTAGTATATTGAATAATAATACTGTTAGTAATCATTATAGTTAGAATTTACTTATCATTTACTATGTGGCAGAGACTCTGTGCTAGGAGTTACCCACAATATCTTATTTATTCAGTACAAATTTATGAGGTAGATGCTATTATTATCCCCATTTATTGATAAATAAACTGACTTTGAAGAAATTAAAATAAATTGCCTCACATATCTTATTCTTTTTTAAATTATTTTTATTTATTAATTTCATTTCTTTTCAGCGTAACAAAATTCATAGCTTTACAACACACTCAGTGCTCCATGCAATACATGCCCTCCATAATACCCACCATCTGGCTCCCCCAACCTCCCACCTCCTGCCCCTTCAAAACCCTCAGATTGTTTTTCAGAGTCCATAGTCTCTCATGGTTCATCTCCCCCCCAATTTCCTTCAACTCCCTTCTTCTCTCCATCTCCCCATGTCCTCCGTGTTATTTGTTATGCTCCGCAAATAAGTGAAACCATATGATAATTGACTCTCTCTGCTTGACTTATTTCACTCAGCATAAACTCTTCCAGTCCCGTCCATGTTGCTACAAAAGTTGGGTATTCATCCTTTCTGATGGAGGCATAATACTCCATAGTGTATATGGACCACATCTTCCTTATCCATTCGTCTGTTGAAGGGCATCTTGGTTCTTTCCACAGTTTGGCAACCATGGCCATTGCTGCTATAAACATTGGGGTACAGATGGCCCTTCTTCTCACCACATCTGTATCTTTGGGGTAAATACCCAGTAGCGTAATTGCAGGGTCATAGGGAAGCTCTATTTTTAACTTCTTGAGGAACCTCCACACTGTTCTCCAGAGTGGCTGCACCACCTTGCATTCCCACCAACAGTGTAAGAGAGTTCCCCTTTCTCCACATCCTCTCCAACACACGTTGTTTCCTGTCTTTCTAATTTTGGCCATTCTAACTGGTGTGAGGTGATATCTCAATGTGGTTTTAATTTGTAACTCCCTGATGGCTAGTGATGATGAACATTTTTTCATGTGTCTGATAGCCATTTGTATGTCTTCATTGGAGAAGTGTCTGTTCAAATCTTATGCCCATTTTTTGATATGATTATCTGTTTTCTGCATGTTGAGTTTGAGAAGTTCTTTATAGATCCTGGATATCAACCTTTTGTCTGTACTGTCATTTGCAAATATCTTCTCCCATTCCGTGGATTGCCTCTTTGTTTTGTTGACTGTTTCCTTTGCTGTGGAGAAGCTTTTGATCTTGATGAAGTCCCAAAAGTTCATTTTTGCTTTTGTTTCCTTTGCCTTTGGTGACATATCTTGAAAGAAGTTGCTGTGGCTGATATCAAAGAGGTTACTGCCTACGTTCTCCTCTAGGATTCTGATGCATTCCTGTCTCACATTGAGGTCCCTTATCCATTTTGAGATTATCTTTGTGTGCAGTGTAAGAGAATGGTCAAGTTTCATTCTTCTACATATAGCTGTCCAATTTTCCCAGCACCATTTATTGAAGACACTGTCTTTTTTCCACTGCATATTTTTTCCTGCTTTGTCGAAGATTATTTGACCATAGAGTTGAGGGTCCATACCTGGGCTCTCTACTCTGTTCCATTGGTCTATGAGTCTGTATTGATGCCAGTACCATGCTGTCTTGGTGATCACAGCTTTGTAGTAAAGCTTGAAATCAGGTAATGAGATGCCACCAGTTTTATTTTTGTTTTTCAACATTTTCTTAGCGATTTAGGGTCTCTTCTGATTCCATACAAATTTGAGGATTATTTGCTCCAGCTCTTTGAAAAATACCAACGGAATTTTAATGGGAATGGCATTAAAAGTATAGATTGCTCTAGGTAGTATAGACATTTTAACAATGTTTATTCTTCCGATACAAGAACATGGAATGGTCTTCCATATTTTTATGTCTTCTTCAATTTCTTTCATGAGTGTTCTGTAGTTCCTCGAGTACAGAGGAACCTCTTTGGTTAAGTTTATTCCCAGGTATCTTATGGTTCTTGGTGCTATAGTAAATGGAATCGATTCTCTAATTTCCCTTTCTGTATTTTCATTGTTAGTGTATAAGAACGCCACTGATTTCTGTACATTGACTTTGTATCCTGCCACGTTACTGAATTGCTGTATGAGTTCTAGTAGTTTGGGGGCGGAGTCTTTTGGGTTTTCCATATAAAGTATCATGTCATCTGCAAAAAGAGAGAGTTTGACTTCTTCCTTGCCAATTTGGATACCTTTTATTTCTCTTTGTTGTCTGATTGCTGTTGCTAGGACTTCTAATATTATGTTGAACAAGCGTGGTGAGAGTGGGCATCCTTGTCTTGTTCCTGATCTCAACGGGAAGGCTGTGAGCTTCTTCCCATTGAGGATGATGTTTGCTGTGGGTCTTTCATAGATAGACTTTATGAAGTTCAGGAATGTTCCCTCTATCCCTATACTTTGAAGCATTTTAATCAGGAACGGATGCTGGAGTTTGTCAAATGCTTTTTCTGCATCAATTGAGAGGACCATGTGGTTCTTCTCTCTTCTCTTATTGATTTGTTCTATCACATTGATTGACTTGCGAATGTTGAACCACCCTTGTAAGCCAGGGATGAATCCCACCTGGTCATGGTGGATGATCTTTTTAATGTGCTGTTGGATCCTGTTTGCTAGGATCTTGTTG
>PISX010004167.1:0-73510 GCA_004024625.1 Mellivora capensis | reverse complement strand
GTCGGGGATCAGGGTAATACTGGCTTCATAAAAAGAGTCTGGAAGTTTTCCTTCTGCTTCAATTTTTTGGAAGAATCAATAAGATTCATAAACCATTGGCCACACTAATCCAAAAGAAAAGAGAGAAAGCTCAAATTAATACAATTATGAATGAAAAGGGAGAGATCACAACTAACACCAAGGAAGTAGAAACAGTCATCAGAAGCTATTATCAACAGTTATATGCCAATAAGGTAAGCAACCCAGATGAAATGGATGCATTCCTGGAAAACTATAAACTCCCAAAATTGAACCAGGAAGAAATTGACAACCTGAATAGACCGATATCTTGTAACGAGATTGAAGCAGTGATCAAAAACCTCCCAAAAAACAAGAGCCCAGGAACTGACGGAATCCCTGGGGAATTCTACCAAACTTTCAAAGAAGAAATAACACCTATTCTCCTGAAGCTGTTCACATATCTTATTCTTGAATTTAGTTCTGTTGAACTCCAAAACCAGTTTTCTCACACGTATGTGTAAACAAAGGCACTGCCAGAGAATAAATCATTGCAATGATGAAACTTTGGGTTTAGTTATCCTTTTTCAGTAAGAAAAATTGCCAACTAAATTAGAGTCAATTTCTAATTGTGATGCCAGGAGATATAAGAAAAGGGCAATTATTGTTTTAACAATTGGAATTGCCTGGAAAATACAAAATATTTGTGAGTGGAGGGCTACTTCTTTGATAATGGTAGAGAGATTAGAACTTAAAATCTATATAAAGTAAAAATTTCCCTAGAAGGGTGGGGGATATTAGACCTCCACGACTCACTGAAATTAGCCTCTATCTGAAGGGTCATTACAGGTTGCATTAGAATTATGAGAGGGAAAAAAAAGTTTTCCCAAGGTGAAGGTGGGGAGAGGAGTTACTGTAGAGAAAAATGAGTATAAAATGGAGTATACTGGCTGTAGCAGTCAAGGTTCTCCAGAGAAATAGAACCAATAGATATTATATATGTGTATATATATGTATATGTCTATATGTATTATACACACATATACAACACAGAGATTTATTATAAGGAATTGTCTTATACAGTTTAGAGGCTGACAAGTCCCAAGCTGCAGTCAGCAAGCTGAAGACCCAGAAGAGTCAATGGCATTGCTTCAGTCCAAGTCCAAAGACCTGAGAACTGGGATAATTCTGAGGACTGGTATAATTCCTGTCCAAAGGCCAACAGGCTTGAGACCCAGGTAGAGCTGATATTTTGGTTTGAAGTCCAAAGGCAAGAGAAAACCAATGTCCTAGCTTCAAGGCAGTAAGATAGAAGGAGATCCCTCTTACTTGTGAGACAGTTGGCCTTTTTGTTCTTCTCATCCTTTAATTGATTAGGTGAGACCCACCCACATTAGAGAGGGCAATCTTCTCTGCTTGGTCTACCAATTCAAATGTGAATCTCATCCCAAAACGCCCTCACTGGCACATCCACAATAATGTTTGACCAAATATCTGGGCACCTCATAATCCAGTAAAGTTGACACATGAAATTAACCATTACACTGGCTATAAGTCATTAAAGCGGTGGTTACTACAACTAATTGTCCTCACCCAACACTCCTAGGGCAGGTAGGAAATGTTTATGTGGAAAAAATGCAACAGCTAATTGATAGAACAGCAATATAATGGGCTCCAGCTACAAGGCCATTAAGGCCCTGACACTGAATATCTCCTCATAAAGAATTGCTGAAGCAGATCTCCTTACAGTAACCAAATGAGCAGTAGACCCAGTAGTGTTTTATGAGTAAATACTCCTTAAATATTGCCTATAAGGATGAGTCTTGTCCTCACACTGTATATTAGAAGGATACTAAACAATATAATAGTAGATCTCTGACCTTCCTCCCCTATAGCCCAGAACTACTTAAGCAACTGAGAGGGATGGGGGCATCCCCTAAAGTAGCATGGAAGTCAGGAATTTCTGTGATGGACCTAAGTTAAAGGTCTATATGGAAATGGGAACTCTTTGTTGAAAGAATTATTCTCCTCTCTACCACTCTCCAAGAGGAAGCATGCAATAAATAACTTTTTTTAAGGGAGAAATAAAGATCCTTACATAAGACATAAAATAGACAAAGCCTATGGAATACTAGATGGTGGATAAATAAACAAAAGATAGATTTAAATAGGGGACCTATACAAAGAAAGGAAGAAAAAACAATTTCAAGAAAAATGAAAAGTATAACACTGTATTATAGAATTGAAATTTGGTAAGAGAGTAGAGAACCTAAATGTTTTCACCAAACAATAAGTAAATAATTATGTTAGGTAAACAGATATATTAATTACTAGAAAGTGGGAATCCTTTCACAATATATACATATATCAAATTTCCACAATGTACACTACAAACATTTTAAAATTTTGTCAATTATATGTAAATAAAGCTAGAAAAGAATTAAGATAAATGTGGAAAAGGAAGGCAGAGGATTTGCTGGCTTTGAAGAAGGAAGGGGTTCATGAACCAAGACGTGCGAGTGGCTCTAGGAGCTGGGCAAGCTGACAGCCAGCCAAGGAAATGCAAAAGTCATCCTACAACCATGAGTAACTACATTCTGCCAACAGCTTAAATGGGCAAGGAAATGATGTTCTTGTAGCACTTCCAGAAGGGAACCCAGCTCTGCTGACACCCCGATTTTAGTCTAACAAGACCCATAATGGACTTCTGACCTACAGAAATATAAGATAATAAATTTGTGTTATTTTAAGCTGCTAAATGTGTAGTTATTTGTTATAGCAGCAAGAAAAAACTAATGCAAACCAGTGATGTATAGAAAGTAAATGAAGAAAGAGGAAGGACATGTTACTCAGATCCCTTCTGTCTAAGCAGATTTCCAAGCAGCAAATCCTTCAACTTAAGGAAAAAATGCAAATGGTGCTGAGGCAAAGAAAATAAACGTCATTTGACTTGTCCTGAATGCAGACTCTTGGTTATGCACAACTTTTAATTAGCCATGTAAACAGTGGTGAGGCTGTATTTTTAAAAGGGCAGGAGGATACAAAAACCATTTATATTTGGGTTTATAATTGATGTTGATTATTATTAAAATGGAGGAGATTTTTACTCTTTCTTTTTCTTTATCCTGAAAAGCTAATCAGTAATCAGTAATTCCATGTCTTCTTTTAGATCTGGCAGAATATCACTGAAAAATCAAAATCAAATCAAAACCATACTGAGATATCATTTCACACTCTCTAAAATGGCTAGAATCAGGAAGAGAGATAATAAGTACTGGGAAATATATAAATAAATGGAGACCTCCTATTTTGCTGGTGGAAATATAAAGTGGTTCAGCCACTTTGGAAAACAGTCTGGCACTTCCTAAAAAGGTTAAACAGTTATCACATGACCCTGAAATTCTACTCCTGGTATTTGCCCCAAAGAAATGAAAACATGTCCACATGAATGTTCATAGTAGCATTATTTGTAATAGTTGAAAAGTGGAAACAACCTAAATATCATTATGGGTGAATACATAAATAAAGTGGTATATCCATACAATGGAATATTATTTGGCCATTTAAAGGAGTGAAGTATTGATACATACTACAATATGGATGGACATTGGAAAAGTGCAAATTACAATGAGCCAATCATAAAAGGCCACATTTTATATTTTTCCATTTATATAAAACATGTAGAATAGGCAAATTTATAGAGATAGATAGTAGTAGATTAATGGTTGCCTAGGACTGGAGGAAGGGAGAGCTGTGGGAAATAAGGAGTGACTGTTAATGGGCATAGAATTTCCTTATGTGGTGATGAAAATGTTGATTGTAGTGGTAGTTGTACAACTCTAAATATACTAAAACCCATTGAATTGTATATCCTAAAAGTAAATTATAATGTTTTTGTATTGTATTTCAATAAACTTGCTATTTTCAAAAGAATAGAAAAACAAAATATTTTGAGGATTGGAGAAGGGAGAAATGTTCTTTATTTTTTTTCTCTATGATCTTGTGGAAGGGAATGAGGGCCAATAAACAGGAGAAATGCTGGGTTCCTTTTACTTCAGTACTATTTAAAATAGAATGTTATAGACTTGTCTCAAGGATTTAGCAACTACAGAAAACATATCTTGTCGATTACTAACAAGAGACTTGAATTCTTAAAGTGAAGAATGCTAAAAAGGTATAAATTATGTTCAACATTAAAATTTATTCTGATCTCTATACTGGGGATGTTTTAAACTTTTCAGGCATTGTTTTCCACCAAGGGTGCTGCTGTTAATATATTTTGTATCTCTATGAAAACAGTAATCTCTGTTGGATAGTCATTTTCTCAGCTGGGATTTTAAGAACTAGGTTAAATGGTGAATTTATCTTACCCAATTTAAAATTAAAAAATAATCTTCCCGAGACTGAAATTCATCTTTACAGATTACAGTGCACTAAACTAGCAACAACAACAACAAAAGGTAATAGAAAAGAAATATCAAAGCCAAAATTGACTTAATCATCTGTCCAGGAAGCGAATAGCAAGCAAATATGTGAAAAGAGAAAGACGAGTGAAAGAGACAAAGATAGAAAGTAGAACACTAGAAAAAATGAAAGACAAACTGAAGCAAAGAGAAAGAGAGAAGGAGAGGCAATTGAAAAGATGCTTCAGGACCTGCAGTTAAAAATTATTTTGTTGGTTCACAGAAGGAAATTCACATACTCCACACATATATGAATAATCTGGACTAAGAAATGTGCTATTATAATTGTTTTATCTGGAACATAGTGACTAGACCAGTTGTGACAACTGTTAAATATCTCTCGAAGGAACTGAGTTTTTCAATTTTCTCATCGGGAAAATAATAGGCCTTTGACAAGAAGAGAGGAAGAGACTCCTTTTTCTTTAATCTCCAAGAAAAATGAGAACTCTAGTGACCTGTAAAGAAGAAAGGGGTCAAGGGGACTCTCCAAGTGGGAAATAAGTTGACACAACATATATGGCATCAGGAAGGACTGTCATGAAGAGATCCCTGTGCAGGGGCATAGATGATTGATCTCTGATAGCTATCTCTGATAGCTACTTTTAAAACTTCCTTTTTCTATCCGATAATTTCCTTTTCCTATTCCCAAATCATCAGTAAAATTTTGTTAAGCATGGGAGTCAGATATCAGCTTGTGTTTTAGGGGTTTTCTTTTTGGTGTGATGCATTAATGTTTAGAGTAACATGGATTTGGGTAAGTAGCCGCAACATAGAGAAGTGCTTGTGAGACAGCACAATATGACCAGTGGAAAAGTCTGAAGCACTTGCTCTAAGAAAGCACTAAGTGACCAGCAGACGCAGGTTTGCAACATATAACCAAGCATTCTTTAGTTTTCTCAGAAATACTTGGAAAAGGAAACTAGCAGAGACTACTGAAGTTCCTTGAGGGAATGAAGGCTGAGATTAGGTTGTCTAGGTATTAAAGGGAAAAGTAACCATTGAAGGTCAAAGAGGTTAGAAAAACCTCAGTTTTATAGTAATTGTTAATTATCAAAAAAACTGAAAGGGAAAGCAACATGAATTTGTGAACTTTCTATTACCACCTGTTGTGTGACCTTGGATAGTACTTAGATACAATGAGACCAAGATTTCTTTTTTTTTCTTTGTTTTAAGATTTTTTTATTAATTTTTTTAAATTTCTTTTCAGCATAACAGAATTCATAGTTTTACACCACACCCAGTGCTCCATGCAATGCTTGCCCTCCATAATACCCACCACGAGGCTCCCCCAACCTCCCACCCCCTGCCCCTTCAAAACCCTCAGGTTATTTTTCAGAGTCCATAGTCTCTCATGGTTCATCTCCCCCCAATTTCTCTCAACACCCTTCTCCTCTCCATCTCTCCATGTCCTGCGTGTTATTTGTTATGCTCCACAAATAAATGAAACCATATGATAATTGACTCTCTCTGCTTGACCTATTTCACTCAACATAATCTCTTCCAGTCCCCTCCATGTTGCTACAAAAGTCAGGTATTCATCCTTTCTGATGGAGGCATAATGCTCCATAGTGTATATGGACCACATCTTCTTTATCCATTCGTCTGTTGAAGGGCATCTTGGTTCTTTCCACAGTTTGGCAACCGTGGCCATTGCTGCTATAAACATTGGGGTACAGATGGCCTTTCTTTTCACCACATCTGTATCTTTGGGGTAAATACCCAGTAGCGCAATTGCAGGTTCATAGGGAAGCTCTATTTTTAACTTCTTGAGGAACCTCTACACTGTTCTCCAGAGTGAGCCCAAGATTTCTTATCTAAGAAATAAGAAAGTAGATCATCTTTAACAATCTGCTAGTGTCAACATTACTGGAATTTGTGTTTGCTCTTAAGGAGACCACTGTGAAGGATCATATACTGTATGAATGATTTTAATACATTTTTAAAAAATATTTTATTTATTTATTTGACAGACAGATCACAAGTAAGCAGAGAGACAGGCAGAGAGAGAGGAGGAAGCAGGCTCCCCACTGAGCAGAGCGCCTGATGTGGGGCTTGATCCCAGGACCCTGGGATCATGACCTGAGCGGAAGGCAGAGGCTTAACCCACTGAGCCACCCAGGCGCCCTAATACATTGTTTTAAAAATTAGTCTCTAATACTGTGTAGTTCAAATATGTGTTTATAATACACCTTCATAATTTTTTATGTTTTCTGACTCTACAGTCCCATACAATTGCCTATAATTCTAACATAACCCTGTTCCTCCCACTATACTTTTTCTGATCACAATAGTTAAATTCTGGTCATTATATAAAATTTAGAATCCCAAAAATGGACTATGAATTACCTAAAACCCCATTACATATAGATAACTAGTATCAACATTTTTGTGTACTATATATAATTTGCATATGTATGCATACACTTCCATATATTAAAAAAGATTTTATTTATTTGACAGAGGGAGAGAGATCACAAGTAGGAAGAGAGACAGGCAGAGAGGGGGGAAAGCAGGCTCCCTGCTGAGCAGAGAGCCCAATGAGGGGCTTGATCCCAGAACCCTGAGATCATGACCTGAGCCGAAGGCAGAGGCCTAACCTGCTGAGCCACTCAGGCACCCTACATTTCCATATTTTTGAGACCATTTTCATTAAACAATTTACCTTAGCTATCTTTCAATGTCAGTATAGATCTAAATTATTACCTTAAATACTTTATATTATTCAACTATAGGAACAAATAAAAACATAAATTGAATCCCCTCTTTTTAGATATTTAACTTGTTTCTGATATTTCAGTATTATAAGCAACACTGAAAGGAACATTTTTATAATTGGTTTGTAATTATTTTCAAGTTAAGATAAATTTCTTGAAGATTTGTTGGCTCAAGAAGTAGGCACATTTTTCACATTTTTATTAACTACTGCCAAATAATACTCCAGAAAATATGCATTAACATTTCCACTTATGCATGTGACATGGAATTTTCTTCACGCTATGAAAAACACTGATGGGAACTTTAAAATTTTAATTTTATCAACAAGACAGGTAAACAGCAGTATCTCATTGTTATTTTAATTGTCATCTTTTTTATTAGTAGTGCATGTGAGGTTTTTCATATTTATTAGCCAAAAGACTAATATACATACAAAAATATTTTTCTGATTTACCTATTTAGCTTTTTTACAAGTAGTTTTCTCCTCAGTTTGTTCATTTATCTTATATATATATAGTCTTATAAGTGGTGTTAGTATGGCTTTAAATAGAGAATATCAAGATAGATCCTAAAATTAGAGAGGAATGTCACTCAGTATTCTCTCTTCTACCTTTCCTTAGATACAAAGTGTAGGACAACTTTCACAAAGCAGGTTGCTGGATAGAGAAGACAGCCCAACTAAAGCATCTTAAACATCAACAAATTCTGGTATTTTAAAAAATATCACATAATACATTTTTGGTGGATGGAGATTTGTCAATCTAGCCTGAGTAACAAAACTTTGACTCAACTGTACTTTACTATATGCAAACACTTTTTATTTACTGAAAATATTAAGAAAATATAGAGATCTAAGCCATATTTAATATCAAGAAAGTTTCTGCATCAAATAAAACAACTAAACATTCTCGTTTCACATATAAATATTGTGGTAATTGAGGCATGCCAGTACCATTTGTGATCTTTTGTTTCCTCATGAAAATATCTTAAAATGAAAATCAAACTACTGAGATGATACTTCTTCAAACATGCGGTTTAAAGTATAGCATTTATTTTGTTGGGTCTTGTAAAGTTTTTTTCCCCCCACTATTGTACTTGTGAGAATATTTAATAACGCAAGCTAAACAAACCTAAACCCATTTGAAGAGACCTAACTTATTTCTAAAACTGTTGTCTAGAAAATCAACTAGGGATTTCGCTGCTTAGGGATTCTTGCTTTAGTACAGATTCAATTGCAAAATGTCAGGATTCATTTTCCTAAAGGCCCATCATCTATACAGACTTTTTAAAAATAGCTATGTTCTTTCTCTAACCCATCAGCCTAATTAAATACAGCTGCAGGCGTGGCTTAAAGGAATTTCAAACAATTGGCAATCTGCTAACATGGTAAATAGGCTGTGAAAATCCAATTCTTCCAATATTTAAAAGTATATTACATTTGTTGAATTGTTTTCCTTGCATCATAAACCCAACCAAAAATAATAACAAAAAAAGATTTTAAGTGACTTATTTGTCCTGGTGCTTTTCCTTGTTTTGTTTTTCAATCCAAAAACTGAAGAATTCTATTAAAATTTGAATTCTACTTAAATAATTAAAAGTAATGAATCTTATTCCTATAATCCTTTTGGGGGGGATTTAAAGAGACTTTTTTTTCCTTAAAGCAAGACAGGCTGGTATAAGTTAATACCAATTTCAGCAGCTCTAACATCATGATATTTTACCTGAATTTGTAATTAGTGGTTATAATTAAAGGAAAATATTACATGAAATATTTTTTACTTTCCTCAAATTTCATTTTTATGGGGTGTGTTGCAAATTTTTTGTGTAGATGTCATCCAATATGCTGTTCATTGCCTTTCACTTCTCACCTCTTTTGTTTCTTTAAACTTCTGCAAGCAATTCTTAAAAACTTCCTGACCAAAAAATCATTTTTAGAAACCAAGGCAAAACTGGAAGAGGTTGTATAGAAAACATTCTGGAAATAGTTTATAAATCCTTATTTTACATAGAAGTGGGCAACTGGAAATGATCCAGTTGTATTCAGCATTACTAAAGAAAGAGTTTATGTCACAGACTTTTGGTAAGGAAACACACTGAGTAGAGTATTGAATCTAAAGAAATGGATAAAAATTCGAAAAGATCTTAAAAGATTGAAGATACAGTAAAGATGCAGGCAGTACATGTTTACCAGGAACTGATCTAGGAAAGAAAAATCCAAGAAAGAACAGGAACAGTTATATGAAATCCACGAAAATGATTTTTTCCCTTGAAGATGGACACACCTGGATGAGTGAATACTGATTGCAAAATATTTAATATCATGATATTTTACCTGGAATTCCAACTAAAACTCACTTAGCCTAATTATAGCAATAACAATAATAATCATTTGACTGGTTACTGCATGCCAGTAAGTATGTTAAGTATTTTATAAAGAATATCTCATGTAAGCCTTACAATAATTCTATGAAGTAGGAAGATAAGTCCCAGTTTATAGATATGAAAAACAAAAATAGAGGGGTTAAGCAACTCACATAAGAGGGAGACAAATCACAAGAGACTCTTTCTTTTTAAATTAATTTTTTAAATTTCTTTTCAGTGTTCCAGCATTCATTGCTCATAAGAGACTCTTTTTTCTAAAGATTTTATTTATTTGACAAAGAAAGTGATCACAAGCAGGCAGAGAGGCAGAAAGGGGGTGGGTGGGGAAGCAGGCTTCCTGCTGAGCAGAGAGCCTGATGCGGGCCTAGATCCCAGGACCCTGAGATCATGACCAGAGCTGAAGACAGAGGCTTAACCTACTGAGCCACCCAGGCACCCTCATAAGAGACTCTTAATCTCAGGAAACAAACTGAGGGTTGTTGGGGGTTGGCGGGGATAGGGGGTAAGGTGGCTGGATTATGGACATTGGGGAGGGTATGTGCTATAGTGAGTGTTATGAATTGGGTAAGACTGATGATTCACAGACCTGTACCCCTGAAGCAAATAATACATTATATGTTAATAAAAAATAATACATTGCCAAAACAATAGAGTAAATAAATGTTAAATGAGTGGGAAAAAACCACAGAATCAATAAGTGACAAAAGTGGGAGTCAAAACCAGGCATACTACAGACTTCAAATTTCTGTTTTCACCCTCTACAATGCCCAAATCCTATACATGTCCCTTTCGGTTCTGGTCAAGGATGCTGAAGAGGAAATCACTTTTCAGCTTCTTTTGCTTCTTACATCTACTAGCTTAAAAGGCTCTTTATTGCTGCTGACTACAGGAAAACAGACAGGGAATGATAAGTATATAAGGAGTTGGAAAGGTAAAATAAATCTCTAATAGTAATAAATCATCCTGCATTTAATTAAAATATACATTTACTAAGCCAGTTCTCATCATACCCCTGAATATGATGGATATCACCCAAGGCCTAAACCCTACTCAGTGGTCTAATTAAGCTATAACCTTGACAAAGTTACTCAGACATGAGCTACAAGTAGATTCAGGGTACACCACTGTTAGATAAGACAAAATTCTTAGTTTTCCTCTTTATATGGACAACCTGTTTGCCTCCAGGTTATATTTATTTTTTCTCTACTGCTTCCCTTGGGCCCTTGTCTAGTCCTGAGAATGGACAAGGAAAGTGTTTTTCTATGTGGTATAACATGGTAGAGAGTGGTGTAGCAGAGCAGTTAAGAACATGGACTCAAGGCAGATAGCCAAGTTTAAAACCTGGCTTTGGCACTCATCATTTGTGTGAGCTTCAACAAGTTACTTAACCTCTTTGTACCTCAGTTTCTCCATTTGTTAAATATAGATAATAATTGTACCTATTTAAGACTGTAGCAAGAATTGCATAAATAATAATTTATATTTTACTGGTGTATAGTAAGCATCACACAAGAATTTTCTATTGATACTATTAAACTTTTAAATTTTAACAAACAAAGACTTCGTAATTCCTTCTTTTATCCCTATGGGAGGTTCTGGGCACTGGCAGTCCTGTTTGCTTTTCACCCAGTTTTATTCCCCTATAGCATAGTCACAGATCAGTTATTAACACACTGGAATACTATTCAGCAGTAAAAAGAACAACCTATTGATACTTGTATAGCTTGGATGGATGTTAAAGCTATTTTGCTGAGTGAAAACAGGTCAATCTTGAAAAGTTACATACTGTATAATTTCATTTACATAACTGTTTTTCATTTCAATACTGAAAACAAATTATTATTAGTTTCCAGACATTAGGTACAAGAGGGAAAACATTAGTATGAGGGAGTTAATTCATGATAATGGAACAGTTGAATCTTGATTGCAGGGTTGTTCCATGAATCTGTGCATGTGATAAAACTACACAGAACTACACACACACACACACACATATCCAGGAATGCATGTAAAATGTGACAAAATCTGAATGAGGTCTGTAGATTGTACCAATGTTAATTTTCTGGTTTGGGTATTATATTACAGATAGTCATGTAAGGTGTTACCATTTGGGACAGCTGGGTGTAGGGTGCATAGGATCTTTCTGTACTATGTTTGCAATTCTCTATAAGTTCTTTAATTGTCTCAAAGAAGATTTTTTTAAGATTTTATTTATTTATTTGACAGACAGAGATCACAAGTCAGCAGAGAGGCAGGCGGGTGGCGGGGTGGGGGGTGGAGTAGGCTCCCTGCTGAGCAGAGAGCCTGATGTGGGGCTTGATCCCAGGACCCTGAGATGACCTGAGCCGAAGGCAGAGGCTTAACCCATTGAGCCACCCAGGTGCCCCAGAAAAAAAAAAAAGTTTTTGTTTCTTTTTAATATATATTTTTGAATGTCAAGGGATGCTTTTACGAATAAATGAAGATGGGCTAATTTACATATTTAGCCAAAGCCCAATTCACCAAACTGGTATTTCAGTTGCACCATTCAATTAGGAGAGTTAATAGCTGTGCTGCAGAAAAGGTTTTCTGAGATCAATATATTTAGTGAACATTATATAAGCCCTCCTTGGAGATTCTTCTCTACATTGCTCTCTGGTTTTCAATTCTGCATGTGCAACAGATTCATCTGAACAAAAAATAAGGGCAGAAATGATCTTCAACTCAAAGAAACAGCCACAGTCACAAGTGACACACACTGGAAAGAATATCTTTTAGTTTCAATGAAATTTTAACAAAAAAAAAATGCAGAGCTATGAGCTAATGCTTGCTTTCACAGGTTTCTGGCAATGTGCAGCAGATTCCCTTTAGTATTCAAGCCCTGAATTTAGGCCTGTGGCAGATAGTGAAAACAGCAAAAAGTGACCCTTTTTGGAAAAGCTCCATAACACAGAACAAAAGGGCAGCTGAAGTAAAGAAGAAAAGTGTACCAGCATATCATCTTTATTTTCTGGCAATTGCTTCAATTTAAGAAAGACAAGCAACAAGTAACTACAGATGCTGGCCAGGCAGTTGAACAGAAATTAACTACTACATCACCACAGAACACCTCTAACTCAAGACATTTCACTGAGTCATGCTGACCTACTGTTCATCCCAAAGCTGACAATGGAGAGAACAACATAAATTGAGAGAAATGGCCTCAGGCAGAAGATATAGTAATTTAGAGAAAGAATGATATGAGACAAACATGAATTGAAGCTTCTGAGATGCTCAAGCTAATTTCTTCCTACCTCTTCACACATCACCCATCAAGAAACAGATGCCCTAATTCAAAACTGAAAGAAAGGGACAACACCAAGGTATAGATGATTTAAAAATAAGAAGCAAAACAGCATAAGCAAAAGGCAGACTAAGGAAGAAGAAACTAAAGAACTAGTTCTGAATATTTTTGAAGTATATTTTAATAGGTAAACCTTAAAATTTTACTGAAGGATATAAGAAAGACTTGATTAAATGGGAAGACACAGCTTGTCATTGGATAAAAAGACTGAATAATATAAAATTATTGATTCTCTGTAAATTTATCTATAAATTCAAACAAACTCCAATCAAAATATCCATAGGCTTTAGGGAGGCAGCCTGAAAAAAAAGCAATACTGCAGCTCATCTGGAAAAATAAATAAGCTAAAATATCTAAAAAAATAAACTTAAGAACAAGTTATTTAAGGAACTATTCTTACCAGATAATAAAATGTATATCAGAGATTTGTTTGAAAAGATTTATACTGGCACAAGTATAACTATTTTGAACAGAACAGACCAGGAGTAGGCCCAAACACATGAAGTGATGGATTATATAATAAAGGTGGCAATTAATTACATTGGATATTTAATATTCATTAAATGGTATTGAAAAAACTAGTGAGTTGTGTTGAGAGGAAAAAAAATGTGGGACATCTACCTCTATCTTTACATCAAAATTATTCCAGAAGGATTAAGGCATTAAATGAAATTATAAGAGTACTGTAAGAAAACATGGGTAATTAAAGAAAAGATCTTGATGTGTAAAGGTCTTTCTAAGCCAAATACCCAAAATCTATTATAGGGGGAGAAAGGATCAATGTGACTGTATTAACATTAAAACTCTTCTGCAGGGAAGAAAGGAATAAAATCAAAAGAGAAAATTTTTCAACATATGCAACATTTTTCCTTAATTCAAAGACAGTGTTTACAATTACTAACCAATTAGAAAAAGATGTTCCTAACCTAAATACCCATGATAAGAAGCTGATGCAATAAATTATGGCATATCCATTTTATATATGTTAAAACAAAATATGTTAAATGAAAAGTGATATAGTAGTTATAATAATAAAGCTATAGACATCTTCATGTAAAGTGTGGTTGTCTTTGAAGGCCGAATTGTTTAAAATAATTTTTATGCTTTACAGTATACTTTCCAAACTTTCTGTAATGAACATATTTCATAATCAGAATATGTAATACAACAGAGATCAAGTGACAACTTTCAATGAAGCATAGTGGAAAGAAAATATACTCCATTACCTTAACTTACATAACTCATGAATACAGGTGAATGAAACACTTACAAACTCCAGCTTTTATCAGCACTACAAAGGAAAAACAACTTCATTATGTTTATTTTTTCTTTATAAATCTATGTGTCACACAAAAATTTTAAAAAGTCATCTAGGAGAATTGATATTAATGTGTTCTTGAAAGTTCTTAATTCTATGCTACTTTATTCAAATGATAAAATTTTGTAAGGTACCATCTCACAACAAATCACATTTTTACAGCACAATAATTAAGGCACACCTGGAGCAAGCTGACTTAAACTCTCCTACTTCTGAGCTGGAGGCAAAACACACACTTGGATTGGCTCCCCAAGTACTTTTTTTTCCCTGCAAGTAAACATTTGCTTCAGTGAAGAGTTCTAATAGTTTTCCCACTCTCTAAAAGCTGTATCACACACACACACACACACACACACACACACACACACAATAAGGACTAAACTACATAGAAATAAGCAAAGATGCTCTAGAAAATTTATGTTCTGCATCTCTTGAAGAAAAGTATACTTTTTTTTTTTTTTTTAGTAGGCTCCCGATGCGGGGCTGGATCCCAGGACCCTGGGATCATGACCTGAGCCGAAGGCAGAGGCTTTAACCCACTGAGCCACCCAGGTGCCCTGAAGAAAAGTATACATCTAAATGCTATGTATTTAATTCTTAAATATTTCACTTTAATTTAAAAAAAAAGTACTCTACAAAAGGCACAAAACAACATTTGAAGTAATCCATAAGTGTATTGAAATTATTACACGGCCCGTTGTCCTAATTAATACATGTGCTGGTGGGCACATACGCCTACCTCATCAAGTGAGGATTTATAGTTTTTTTTCAAGAGGCTGCAATTCCTTTTTTTAAAAATTTTTAAATTCTTTTATAAACATATAATGTATTATTAACCCCAGGGGTACAGGTCTGTGAGTCGCCAGGTTTACACACTTCACAGCACTCACCATAGCACACACCTTCTCCAGTGTCCATAACCCCACCACCCTCTTCCTACCCCCGCCAACAACCCTCAGTTTGTTTTGTGAGATTAAGTTTCTTATGGTTTGTCTCCCTCCCGTTCCCATCTTGTTTCATTTATTCTTTTTGCAATTCCTTTTTAAATTTGGCTTCTAACTTATCGCATGACCCCTTAAGTTTTTTTAGGGGAGGAGCACCAGTATCGCTAGACTCAGAAGTAAGGGGTAATTTGCATCATTTTGACTAACCGTACAGTCACTTTGTCCACTTAGATGGAGAGTTTCTTCCATTACCTCTTCGGCAGTCCTAACTGTTGCTTAGTCAGGAGGAGAGGAAGGGGATGGGAAAGGGGAGGAGGAGTCCTCCTTAGTCCCGTTGGAAGCAGGAATGGGAGCAGGAAAAGAGGTAGCTTGTTTCCTCCTTGAATCACAGGAAAAGGAAAACAGCGCAGCAGAAAGAAGTCGCAGAAGACTGAATAAAAGCTCTTCTGCCTCTGCACTCCGCTCCAGAGTTTCAAGCCCAGTCAGCTCCTCCTTCTGGCATTAGTCATTGGCTGGATAAGTATGATGGACAAATCGGTAGCCCAGCGAAAGTGCAAGCCCAATGATTGCTCTGCTCTAGCCAGTTTCACTAGCCAGGGTGGTAGAAGCACCAACCACAGACAGCTTGCATTTCCAGAGTTCTAGCCTTACTGATGTAAACATCTTTGGCACCTACCCTGCCCCTCCCTTTCCCTTATCCTGCCACCTGTGCCCTAAACAGTAAAGGTAAAAATATCAGTAAGCTGCCTTTTCACTTCACTTTACATCTGCCCAACTTGAATTAACCTTTAGATTTGAGCCAAGAAGTTGTGATAAAACCTCATTAAGAGACAGACTGGGAGGAAGTACACCAATCAACAAACAGGTTATCTTCCTGCAGTGTGTTTCTGAATGATTTTTATATTCTACATTTCTGCTTCTTTTTTCGCAAATATTCTGAGATGCGTTCCTTTAATACTGGAAAATACAGAGTGGGAAGGGTCTAAATACTTCAGTAAGTGTTCTAAGATGCAATAAAGTATTGCATTGTAAAGTTTACATTCCACGTAGAAGTTTTAAGGGCTCTGCTGTCTTGTCTGGCAAGCACAGTATACGTCCAATTTGGGAAACTCTGCAGCAGAGATCCAGGTACACCATATTTATTATAGTCTTCATTTTGGCCGTGGTATATAGGTAAATCTGTTACCATACCCTTTTTTGATGGCTACAGATATCTCAGAACTAAAAGAAAGGCACTATCAAAATTGCAGTGGTGTTGTTAAAAGCAATTAATTTGCTTCCTGATTTTGTACAAATCCTAACAACCTAAATATCTAAACATATATGATTGGTTAAATACAGTGTCATGGATTGTAATTTTTCTACATTTATAAATATGAGGTTAGGCTAATGTTAAACAGGAATAAAAGCAAGGTATTAAACTATATGATGGGATTTGGAAAGATTATCAGGTAATTTTATACCTAGAGACCCAGAATTCCCCAAATCCTCCTTTGGAGGATTTGGATGCAATAGAACATCTCTTTCCTTCAGGTTTTGAAGGAAAATATACATGGACGGGGAAACAGCAAATGTGAAATAAAATAGTACTTTACTCCCACAAACCATAAGAGACTGTGGACTCTGAGAAACAAACTGAGGGTTTTGGAGGGGAGAGGTATGGGGGGGTTGGGTGAGCCTGGAGGTGGGTATTAAGGAGGGCACACATTGCATGGAGCACTGGGTGTGGTGCATAAACAACGAATTTTGGAACACTGAAAAAAAAATAAAATTATATTAAAAAAACTATTTTACTATTTGTTGTGCTTGTGCCTTTCTGCCCTGTGCAAAACTCTCTTGTAAGCTGAGTTTTAAGGAGCCTCAACCTCAAAATCTCAAGATCTCATTACCCTGTAACCAGCTGCAAGGTCTGAAGAGGTGAAAGTCTGTTGCCATCTATTTTAAAAAAAAAGCCACATCTGGGGGTGTATGTCATTTACCCATCCTACTCTTGGAAGTGAAAGCAACAGCTTATACAGATGTCCTTTGTCCTTTCTGGGTGAGGTGCTACTTCCCTCTTCCCCCTCTGCCCTATCCCCACTCCCTCCTATCCCTTCCACTCCCCACCCTCCTCCCTTTCCCCTCCTGCCCTTTCCCTTCCTCCCCTAATCTCTTTCCCTTCCCCCCTCCCTTCTACCCACTCTCCTTCCAGCCTCCTTCTCACCTTCCTCCTCTCCTTTTTCCTTCTTTTACCTCCTCCTCTCTCCCCCTTTCTCCTCTCCCTTAGCCTTCCTCCCCTGCTCTCTCTCTCCAATCACTCGAATGTGTATTATGCAAAGAAAAGCAAACATCTGGGAAACATATCAGAATATTAATAATAGTTATATATTCTTTTAAAATATCCTTTTCTTCAGCATTTTCTACTTTTTCTAGAAGACCCACATTTTTTATAATTAGAGAAAAATGTTAGATTTTTATAGCATGATACACTTTATTTGACATTTATTTTAGGATGCAATAGAACATGAAAAAAATATCAAATGATATAAAGTGATCATCTCAGTGAAAGACAAAGTACAACATATTACAAAGAAAATGTGGTTAGTAACTTTAGTTTACAATTACACAGTATAAGATGAGGAAACTTTTAAAAAATACTGTCATATTAACCCTTCACTGGTAAACAATAACTTTGTTATTATTAATTTATAGACCACTATGTCACACAAATAAACGCCATAATATCATATATGGTCTTGATGGACATTCTTAATTTTATGCTAATCTTTTTTCAAGCAGTCAAATTTCATGGTTTAGCTGTTCTAGTTAATGTAAGTACTGTATATCTATAGCAAAGTAATGAAGGCACAGCTAGTGCAAGCAGATTTAAACATCTAGTTTTCTGGGCTGGAAAAAAAAAAAACACTTGCATTGGTATTTCAGGAACTCTTTTTTTTTCAAGCAAATATTTGTCTCAATTGACAGGACAATTTTCACAGCTACATTCTAATAGGAACATGACTAAAGGACTTTGCAAAAACAAAATTCTATAGCACCAAAGGAGCATGCTTTAGATAACTGACAGCATTTACATATTTTGAAGAATATTACACTGCAACAGGCTAGATACTGATATTTGGACACTGTAAGACAATGTTTTAGACTACCAAGAAAATATGAAAACACAAGACTGTAAGGAATGCTAGTGTTGAGGTTATACAGCAGTCCTCCCATCTTGCCTGAGGCTATATAAACCTGCTTCACTGCTGCTTGAAGTTTTGAGAGGCTTCAAAATTCTTTCAGGCAGCCTCTTTTTTATTTTCGATATTTTCTGTTTCCATAACCTTTACCATCATCATAGGTACCTTTGACTTCTCCTGTATAGTAATAGATTGATTTCAGGATGACGTTATCATGTAAAATTTGACCAATTTCAAAGTCCTCACCCAGGATAGCATCTTCTCGTGGTTCCAGCTTTCCAATCTTAGGAATCTCAGGAGGGCTAAAGAAATTAAAGAATGATGCATTAGGAACCACTCTTGGCTGAATTTCAATTTCTCCAGTTGCCGTTGTGCGACTCTGGGTGGTTGTCACGGTAACATCCTTTCCTCTTTTCCAATCTATCTTACAGCCTTTGCAATCTTGGATTTCCCATCCCCAAGAGAAGAAGGGATCATTGTGATCTGGTTTTGACTTTATTATATATGTCTTGGTCAGCATCTCATTTCTGAAGTATGGATTGGGTAGGAAATAAAATTCAAACGTGTAGCTTATAGGCTGGCCAGGTTTTGAGAACTTCAGGCTAATATCTGACAAGAATTTCAAAATAGGGGCATCATACTTCTGAATCATGGGTCCGAGCTTGTCAACATTCTTTAAAACAGTCAGCCAGTAGTCAGGAATGCCTTTAGGATCTTCTTTTTTAGGCTTTCCTTTACGAGCTCTTTTAAGATTCGCTCTTTTTTTGGGCCTGACCTCAGGAATTCTTTTAGGAGCCTCTATTCCAGCAGCTTTTGCCTTAGCCTCGGCTGCTTTAGGCTGTTCTTTATCTTCTGCCTTAGGCTCTTCTTTCATTTCAGGCTTTACCCCCAGAAAATCTTTAGACTCTGCATTTTCTTCAGCCTTTGCCTCAGGAATTTCTTTTCGAACCTCTTTTTCTTCAGCGTTTACCTCAGGTTTTTCTTTAAGGTCGTCATCTTCTCCGTCACCCTCTAAGGCAGGCATTTCACTAATGTCTTCCTGCACCTCCTCATCACTGCTGAACACCTCATCCTCTGAATTCCATTCATATTCTTCTTCTGCAGGTTCATATTCTGCATTGATTATTTGAAATCGCCGATCGTACAGAGGCTTATTGAGTTCGGCATATTTTCTTTCGAGATCGTGAATTGCCTCTAAAAAGAGGATGTCTACCTTGTCACATTCATCTTGAATATTTCTGAGCGCCTGCACACGATTTCTAACTGCCTGAGGCAGCCGATCCACGAAACTTTTACCCAACGGAGTCCGCCGTGCTCTTCTGGAAGGTTCAGATACCCTCTTCTTTCTATATAAGCGGCTGCGGCTACTGCTGCGGCTGCTCCAACTAGTGCTGCTGCTAGAGCTACTGCTGTCAGATTCTTCCCCAGAATCACTAGATGAGCTAGCCATCTTCTCTTCAGCAGCCCCTTGGGCGGCTGGTTCTGAGACCATGTTAAGATCCGCTTCTGCCATTTTGCAACCCTGGAAACCTCTTAATGTGGTGACTATCACTGAGACCGCGCGCTCGGAGATGGGCAGAAAATGACTCACGGATGCTTGGGTAGTGGCGGAGGCCGGGGCTGAGGAGGTTGCAGCCGCGAAGGTAGCAGCAGCGCAGGGCGGGGCTGGGTTGGGCTGGGCTGGGCTGGGCTGGGCTGGGCAGCCGCGATCGCGCAGAGGTGGAAGCGGCAATGGAGGCCTGGGCGAGAGCGGCGGCGGCGGGGCCTCTCACTGTACCTGCGGCTAACCAACGCGTGCCGCAGCCTAATGGCGCAGAGTAAGACCCCAAGATCTCCAAGCTTTAGATCGCAAGCCCCCACCCCTTGCAGTCAGAACTGCCGTTAATTTAGTTCCCAGTGTACCCTTAGCTCGCGCCTCATTTGCCGGGCAAGCTTGATTGACAATCTCTAAGCCTAATGAAAAACCAAAAGCACCCGCCGCCCTCAAGGCTCCTCCCACCTTCCCAGATGCTCCTTGGTAGCTGAGGCACACACCCTTGGAAGACGTTTATTTCCCCTCAAAATTCTGTCTTTATAGTTATATAATTCAAAAACAAGCTTAGATATGAGGTAAAAATGCTAGCCATCGTTCCTAACAAGGGAAGAGGGGTATCTTTCTCCCATCATCTCATCCTGAAATCCCATTTGGTTTGTCAGAAGCCTTTTGACAAAAATCTGTTTTTAAAAAATTGGATGAAAATACTCCAAATGGCATCATTGGGTAGTGTGATTATGATTTTTTAAAAAAATCTTTTTATCTAAATATCCTTGGGCGTGTATTTTTACACTGGAGAAAAAAAAAAGTCGTTTACTGGCAAAGGAGGAAGGGGCTAGAAAGCAGGATAATGCGTCCACGTATCAGTTTTAATAAGTACTATCTGTGGTGTTTGGCAAGCCTGGTTTATATCCATCTACAAGGTTTGTGAACCCATGTTGCCGTGAGTCAGTTACACCATTTTTGCTATATTTCTCTTTTTTAAACTGGCATATAATATACCCCAACCTAGCTACTGATTTGCCACTAGCTGTTCTCAATATTGCAAGAACCTTGTAGTCATACAAGGGCATTCAAACGTTAGGTAATATTATTTAAAAGCAGACGGTTTGCTCTATATTTCTGAGCAGCAGTTTTCAATTCCATGAACAGCCAGATGGGAGGGGGAATTTGGGCTGACGAAAAGTGCATCCTCTGTCAGGGTATACTTTACAACGTCATCTGCCACCAATTTTCTTCTAACATTGTAATATTCCAGCCACACTAACGTATGATTTACAAATCCAGTGATATGTGAATAAACTTTTGTAAAATGAAGATTAAAAACAGGTATCTATTATTTTTATTTACAGGATTCATTTCTGCTACAGAACACCTCCATTGGTACAATCCAAAAGACCAGTGTTTACTTTTCATTAAAGGTAAGAAATATATTTAGCCCATTTTTATGAATGACAAGAATTACCTATCTGTATTTGGATAAAAATTCACAGGATATATTACAGTCTTTTAAAGACTTAGTTGGAAGATAGCCTGATATTTCTGTGGAAGAAAAAAAAAACATATTTGGGTGATTTGATATACTAATGTAGAAAATAACCTAATAAATCACATTCAGTCTCTAAATCTGCTCATAGAATACAAATAGTAAATTAAAATATAAAACATGAATGATCACTTCAAATGAGTAAAAATATTAAAGTTTAGATTAATCTTTGTGTTACCTTTTTATTATAGAATTTATGCTTTGTCATTTAGTCATATATTTTTAAAAAGTTAAGGAACACTTTTCAATTTTGTAAATAAATTTACTTTTATTATTTCTGATTTTCAAGGTATATAAACATTGTAAAGAAAAAACATAGAAAATTCCAATGATGGTAAAAATACATAATATTAACAATCAAATGATAACCATTGTTAGCATTTTGATGAATTTCCTTCTCGAAATTTCTTTATACAGCGACACACCTGCCTATTTATATACACTGTTCTCGATATAAAACACATTATGTTTTGTAATCTGCTCATTTACCAGTTGTGGCTATATTTACATGGTAAATGATCAACATCTAATTTTAAAATAGATGCATATTCCATGGGAATATTTGACTTAACATATTTAACTAGATTACTGTTGTAGAGCAGCTCCTTTCCACACCATTTCTCCACTAGCTTTTTTTTCCTGTTATTAAAAAAAATTAGCCCTGGATACCCACTATATGGATTTGTGAAGATTAATCATAAGATGAATTCCTAGAAATAGGAGTGCTGGAAAAAATTGTGTGTTCATTTTTTTCTTTGGCACATATTGCCAAACTTCTCCCCAGAAAAGTTATCACAATTTATAGTTCTACCAACAATGCATAAGAGTTCATTTATTTAATCATTTAATTAATATGTCCTTGTGTCTGCCATGTGTCAGGCACATGTGGTAGAGGATGGTAGTATAATGATGAATAAAACTTGACTGAGTGTATATTCTTTCATTTCATAATTTTAGTCAAAACATATACTATGGAAACAATGATTTAAATCAGTGGGGTTATGCCATGAATATTATTCTGTAACTTATTATTTTCATTTGAAATGATAGATATCCTTTTTGTAATGAATGCTCTTATATTTTGGTAGCACTATGGTGATTTCATTTACATATTAAATTTTCTACCATCAGGAGGTAGTGTTTTGGAGTAAGTAATGAGTTAAGGATTCAGATATTTTTTTAAATATATTTTTATTAGCTAGCTAATTTTTTTTAAGATTTTATTTTATTTATTTATTTATTTATTTATTTATTTGATAGACAGAGATCACAAGTAGGCAGAGAGGTAGGCAGAGAGAGAGAGTGGGAGGAAGCAGGCTGCCTGCTGAGCAGAGAGCCCTATGCGGGGCTCCATCCCAGGACCCTGGGATCATGACCTGAGCCAAAGGCAGAGGCTTTAACTCACTGAGCCACTCAGGTGCCCCTAATTTTTTATACTGCTTATTTGATAATCTCTCTGTCTCACACTTATTTGAAATACCATCTTTACCATATTAACTAAACTGCTTGGTTCCATTTCTAAATTTTGTTTTCTGATCCACTGGCCTTAACTCTTCTGCAAACAACTAATGAGGTATTGGCTGTTTTTTAATAACATTATATTTTGTGAAAATGATATGCATTGAAAAAAGTTAGATAATATATTGAAATACAAACAAGAAAACTAACAACACACTGAGAGGTAATCACTATTCACATCTTTAATGAACATCCCCAAATTAATGTCTTAACATTATGTATTTTTATTTCTTTGGTTAGCAATAAGATTAGATGTTTTTTCATATTTTTATTGTCCATTTGAGAATTGCCTATTTATATCCTTTGCTTGCTTTTCCACTGAATTAAGAAAGAAATTAATCAGTGGTGAAATCCTACAGAAAATAATTTTGGCCTTGATTTAACTCAACTGTGACTCCTTTAGAAAATACATCTTTCTGACTTATAACATTGGAAAATACATCTTAACTACAGCTTTCATTATAAATTACCTAATTTCAATTTAAATTGTCATCTAAACAATACTTTTCAGGGATTAGTACTTAATCATAATGAAACAATGAAGTTTGGCATGAAACAAGGAGAATAAAAACAGAAAAAACTTGTAAAAAACCCTCAAATACAGACATTAATGAACTATTTTGATTTTTGGGGTTGTCCTTTTTCCCAAGCCAAAGACTATAGGTGGCTTCTAACCATAGTGCTCTACTTTTGATGTGTATGTGCTACCTTAGGTTCTTGTAATGTACTTTCATTTTTGAGGCTTTTCTTGGTCTATTAGTTAGCTTAATTTTATTATGGCAGTTTCCTAAAAGAACATAAGTGTTTTCTTTATATAACACATTTAATTAATGCATTATATCATATATTTTCTACTGTGAATATTTTTGTAAGTATTCTAGCATATAACATGCTTATTATTCTTCATAAGGCCATCTTTAATTTATTTGCATAGTGATATGTTCTCTGATTCATTATTTTATGATATTCTTTGTGGGGGTCAAATGTTCATACTTGTACATGAGATGATGCTTAACACAGAATCTATTGGTATATTCAGGCTGACCATGGCTCTTAGATATCTGTTTATACCCTCCCTGTTATGAACATATACACAAGCCCAACTACCAGCCCTGTCACACAAACACATATATGTAATATGCAATAAGTGCTATAGCATTATCTCTGTTATAGATATTTAAGACGCCAAGCATTGGAATTTCATTTATTTGTGGAGTTACTTTTTTCTTTTTTGTTATTATTCATCTAGACAGCTTTTATCTGAAAACATAAGTTGATTCTTTTTAAAAAATAATTTTATTTAATTACAATAGATACAACTGTACATAAAGTACACAATGTGATGTTTTAATAAATCTTTATATTGTGAACTCATCACCCACAGTCAAGATAATGAAAATTTTTATCACCCCCAAAAGTTTCATTATGTCTGTCCTTGTTCCTACCTAGGCAAGTACTGATCTGTTCTCTGTTTCGTTAGACTAGTTTGCATTTTCTGGGATGTTATATAAATAAATTGATGAATCACATGCTATGTGTATATATAACTTTTTAAGAATTAACTGTTTTCCAAAGTGGTTGTACAATTTTGCATTACTACCAGGAACACCAACACTTGGTATGGTCATTCTTTTTAAATTTAGCCATTTTGATAGGTATGCAGTAGTATCTCATTGTGGTTTTACTTTGCATTTCCCTAATGACTGAGGGTGCATTTAATTATATAATTATATAATTTTTTTAGTGACTTACCATCCACATATCTTCTTTGGTGAACTGTCGATTCATATTTTTCCCATTTTCCTATTGGGTTCTGGTCTTACTATTGAGTCTCGAGAATTTGTTATATAATGTGGATACATGGCCTTAGCAGATGTAAATTCTGCAAGTACTTTCTCCTTATCTGTGGATTTTCTTTTTATCCTCTTAATAGCGTCTTTCATAGATTTATTTTTCAGAAAACAGAAGTCTATAATTTTGATGCATTCCAATTTATCATCTTTGTTTCTTTTATGAACCATGTTTTTGGTGCCATCTCTAAGAAATCTTTTTGGGAAGTTTTATACTTTGAGATTTCACATTTAGATCTGACCTATTTTTGTACCTGGTATAAAATATAGATTGAAATTAGGCATCGAATTGTCCCAGCATTGGGGACAGTTTCTCTACTGAATTACCTTTGTACCTTCATCAAAAATTATTGTCCATATATGTGTTGGCCTCTCTATTCTCTTCCATTGTGTATTTATTTTAATTGTCTAAATTGTAAACATTTCTTAGATATTTTGGGAAGGGAATGAGAAACAAATTGTGGGATAACAGAATTTAATTATAGTGGAGGCAGTTAAATAGCTGGATCTTCATCCTTGGCCTTTCATTTTTGCTCTCAGATATATGAGAGAAAAGGAAAATAACAGCACTGGTAACCTAGAAGACAAATCAAAACAAGAAACACAAATGCTTTTCTGTTTTTGTGGAATTGCCAGTGTGTGGCTATCTACAGCCCAGCCACAGGAGTGGTAGCTAGCATTATTCAGGAGCATAAATAATTCCTTTGTTTTTCTCACCTTTGATAAGAGAGACCAGTTGACTAAAATGTGTAGAAAGCATTTTCAAGATGTTAGTAAATTATGATTAAAAGACAGAATTGTCATAAATAATTGGTTATTATTTCATATTGTGAGTTTCAAATTTCATATATTGGTTATTATTTCATACTGTGAGTTTCAAAACAATATTATCTCATTCAATACTCATTCCTAAAATAAGGATACACACAAATGAATAGAATATGGTATATAGCTATAACATTTGATTTTTGAAGAAAATATTTGTGATTTACATTTCTGGCATGATAGCCTTACTTCATAGTGTTGAAAAGGGCAGTTACAGGGCACCTGGTTGGCTCAGTCATTAAGCATCTGCCTTCAGCTCAGGTCATGATGCTGGGGTACTGAGATGAGCCCCTGTATCAGGCTCCCTGCTCAGCAGAAAGCCTGCTTCACCCTCTCCCATTCCCCCTGCTTGTGTTCCATCTCTAGCTGTGTCTCTGTCAAATAATAAAGTCTTTTTTTTTTAATTTTGAAAAGGCAGTTATAATTAATGCAATGACAGAAAAGGAAAATCAGTTACTAATTTGGATATATGTTCTAATGCTAGTTTTAAACTTAAAAATAGCATACATGTTCAAAAATGTAAATCCACATTTCAGAGGAACACTTTTATCAGGGTGTTCAGAAATCTTTTGCCCATGGTACTTCTTTGAAGAATTCTTACATTAAAATTCAAATAAACCAAACATTTTTTTATTACAGGTGTGAGAGCATTTTATTTAACTCTTCTAAAAAGGAGTGAAAATTTTAAAGAACTTAAATGGTGACCAGTGTCCATGCATGTGTGTATGATTACAGTAACTATTTCTAAATTTTGCATTATGTATGGACAATATAGAAAAAGCCCAAATGGACATTCTCTGCCAATTTTTTTTCAGAATACCAATATATGTTTAATTAATTTGATTTAATGCAACAAATACATATCTCACAGCTCTTCAGAGTTGATGGCCATTTTTATATCAAACAACATGCATACAATTCACAAAACCCTTTCTTAGAGTATAAAAGAGGAGAATCCCAATAATTAACAAGTCTTAGCATTTGATTTCCTTGCTAAGACATTATGACCTGATTTTTAGTGTAGTTTCTAGAGTCAGAATTGCTGGGCTTGAATTCTGTTCTTTTCTCTTTGCTAGTTGCATTAGATAGTGGGCAAGCTACCTAACTTTTCTTTTTTTTTTAAAGCATTTATTTATTTGACAGAGAGTGAGAGAAGGAGAGAGAGCCAAGCAGGGGGAGCTCCAGAGGGAGAAGGGGAAGCAGGCTCCTCGCTCAGCAGGGAGTCTGATGCGGGACTCAATCCCAGGACCCTGAGATCATGACCTGAGCCGAAGGCAGAGGCTTAACCCACTGAGCCACCCAGGTGCCCCTACCTCACTTTTCTTACCTCTATTCTCCCTCTCTAAAATGGGGCTAAGAATGGCACATAGAACTAAAATTCAATATTGTTTGCTACTTTTCATATTACTAGTAGTACTAGATCTTGATAGTTCTAAGGTCAAATAGCCACTTATCCTGGTTGGCATTATCTGCCTACAGAATATCTTCTGTTATTTCAAAGGTAAAAAAAAAAACAAAAAACAGCACAACACAAATAAAATTCCAAACCAAGTATTGTTTTAATTTTTGTACCATACATAGCCTCCTTTCTTTCTTGAGAACTTTTAAACTTCCTGACAGTCCTAAATTATATAATCTTCTTTATCTTAACCTCAAACATATCTCATGTTTATTTTTTATGCCATTTATTTTTTATTCTATTATAAAGGTTAAGAGTATAAAATTTGTATATAATTAACTACATATATCTAAAAATATAATAAAATAATTCCCAATGTGTTAGTGACTTCTGTTCTTGGTATTAATAACATTTTTTTTACTTTTAATGTGTTCATTAAATGTAGAGTGCTATGCATTGTGACTTAATTTTAAATACCCACCAAAGGCCTTGGATTTTTCTTTTTTCCCCTTTTGCTTAGAGTAGTGGTCCCAAGCCTACCTAATTGCTGTGTCAAAGTATTATCCTTGTTGGAGGTGGAAGGGATTTTAGAGATCCTTTAGTCCAATATCCTTATATAGACTGGGAAACTGAGGCCTTCCCTATTAGATGGACATTCTCTGTGTTTTTAAGTGTTTGTCACTACAAGCAACATGTTTACAAACATTATTATGTATTCAAAGTCATTTTTACCAATGTTAATGATTTTGGCTTAGGGGCAGATTAAAGAGTAAAGAAAGGTCCTCTAATAATGGATAGTTATCCTAAGAATCATGTAGTAAGTGCTCATAGTTGTCACTGAGTAATAGCTAACTTTATAATTTTCAGTGTATCAGACACTGAACCAAGTACTTTACTTTTACTCTTTCATTCTAATAAACACATTGAGGGGTTCATTATTATCCTCATACTATCCTCATATAATATTATCTTCATATCATCCTTAATGTCCTCAATGAGAAAACTAAGATTTTAAGTGAATAACTTGCTCAAGGTCACATGGTTTATAATCAGAAGAGCCCAGATGTAAAACCAGATGGTTTGATTCTAGGTGTTAAATTCTTACTCTGCCATCTTTAGTGAACAAAAATGAATGAACTCTTCAACAGAGATGCTTGATCTGGATTTATTTAAGTGATAACTGTGGCTACTTTTCTTTTCCTCTGGTAGTAGTTGTTTTTATGATGTGAGTACCTTTAGGGGCACTAGTCCTCAAGTTCCTCTGATTTATACATGAGTGTTGTCTTGAACTGACAAAGTATACTAGAACAAGCTAATTTAACAAACAAGATGGTTTTCATTGGTTCTAACATGCCTAACAGCTTTATTTGATAAACAATCAAACACTGGGGGGTGCCAATGTATCTAGTCCATAATTAAATGAAAAACATGGCAGAGGAACCTGTACTTTGACGAGCCTGAAGGTATGACTTGAAGCTACCCTTCAAAAGCAGGAAACTCTCTTGAAATCTATACATTTTAACTATAAACTTATTTTCAATATTTGATGTGTATTCTGTAATTTATTGAATTTTTGGGTTTTTTTTGGTTTTGTTTTGTTTTTGACATTTTACAGTTTTTATGTAAGGCAAAATTTCCTGCCCTTTAGTAAAACTGACACCCAGGAAGATGTGTTATGATGATCCAATCCATTTTCATATTTCAGGCAACACCACAGGCTCTGGGGCTGTACTTGCCTGGGTTTGAATTCTTTCACTTACTGACCGTGTGGCTCTGGAGAAGAAGTCACACATCTCTAATTCTCAGTTTCTTTAAAACTCTTTAAACTCAGTTTCTTTAAAACCTCTATAAAAAGAGGATAATGATAGGAACTGCCCTATTGGTTGTTATATAAAAATTAAGGAGATTATATAAATTGTTTAGTAGATACATAAAGGCTCAGTAAGTGTTATTTATTATTATTATACACTTCACAGAGCCACATAGGGATTCCTATCTCAGTTAAATAAGTATGATCCACAGGCAAAGTTAATGACTTTAATCAGCTTAAATTGTGTTCTATATGTACACCATTCCTTTCAACTTAGAAAATAAGTTGAATTTGCCATGTGACCCAAAGTTACATGTTATTGTTAAAGTGAGAACTGATATCCTTGGTTTAGTTATTTTCCACTGTGGCAGGATTTTCAATTAAATTGTATGATAAGCATGTAATAAAGCCTAATGTTTCACTTTCAAGGCAATGATAAGTAACACTTAATTGTTCATTAACTCAGCAATGAAAGAGAAGCAAGAAAATTGCATTATGACTGATTACAAGGGAAAAAAATAAGCAGGGTATCTCATTAAATCATTGCTGCTTTTAGTTACCATCAAAAAATCTGCTTAATACAGAGAAAGGAATACGAAATCGAGCCATAAATTCTCCAGATTCATTACTTTTAGTGACTCTTTTAAAAAAAGATGCAACCAATAATTCAAAATCATAATATGAGCAGGTTTGTCTGTTTCCTTTTATAACTAGTGTTTATCTACCTAAAAAATAAACAAGCATTCTCTGGTTAGAAGTAGCCAAATGCTCTAATTAACACAATTTCCTTAACTGACATCATTAAAATGTGTCTAGCCTTGTCTGGAAGAAAGGTTAAAAATGACATAAAGACAAAATTATATAGTGCACCTGGTGACTCAGTTGGTTAGGCAACTGCCTTGGGCTCAGGTCATGATCCCAGAGTCTCAGGATCGAGTCCCACATGGGGCTCCCAGCTCCACCGGGAACTGCTTCTCCTCTGACTTTCTCCCCTTTCATGCTCTCTCTCTCTTATATAATGAATTTTTTAAAACCTTAAAAAAAGACAGACTTATATAAATTATTAGACTACATGCTCAGTTTACTTGTAGCAACCTCCAAGCTGTTCCCAACTTCTGATATAGACTATACACAGTTTTTTGAAAAAATCTTCCTGAAAACACTTATCATATGCCTTCTATAATCCAAATTTTAGTAATACTCCAGTATTTGGAATCAGACCTGTGTATATATTATAAGCTGTATTTTTTTATTGTGCTATGTTAGTCACCATACAATAAATCATTAGTTTTTGACATATAAGCTCTATCTTTTACCTTCTGATGACCTTGGGCAAATTTCTCAACTCTCTTTGCCTGAAGTTCCTAATCTGTAAAATAAAGATAATAGTACCTACCTCCTAAAGTCATGATGAGTTTTAAATAACGTAATACAGCTTAGACCATGGTGAGTCTCAGCAAATTCTAACTTTCTTACTAAACTTATCTTATCCAAGAACACTTACACAATGGAATATAGTTCTTTAACTCTTCATTTCCTTTAGGGCTATTTACTCAGCCTACCTTACATTTTGTATGTTTTTTGAACTAATGACCTGACTTCCTGATAGTAGAACTGTTCCCACTTGCTGCTGAAGTAGAAATAATTTTTAACCTTTAATTACACCCTCTTTTATATAACAATTGTCCCCCAAATGTGTCTAATATATTGGTATAACTGATATGTAGCAAATAATATCAGTTTGATTAAATTTTCAGGATTTAAAGAGTTCGTGTTTTTGCAATCAATTTCTAAATAGGAGTATGTCACATACTTTATTAATAGCTAGAGACCATGCAGTCTTCTGAAGAAAAATTCTAGAAGATAATGAAGATCTATATTTAATATTAAATTGTTTAACCCCTTCTTTAATTAGCATATTACTCCGTAAGACAAGATTTCTAGAAAATAATTATCTGAAAATTGCTTTACAAATAATAGGCATTTAAAGGTAAATATATATCAAAATATCAGGACATTGCCTTTCAATAAATTGCATAGTAAATATCATAAAAATTGCTACTCAAAAATTTCAGTTAGGTAAAATGAATAAGCCCTAAGGATCTATTGTACATTGTACCTGTAGTCAACAATAATGTATTAATAGTACACTTAAAGTTTAAGAGGCTAGATCTCATGTTGAGTTTTTACCATAGTAAAGTAGGGTGTTATATGCAACTGATGAATTATTGAACACTACATCTGAAACTAATGATGTCTTGGCTAATTGAATTTAAATTAAAAAAATAAAAGATAAGAAAGCTACTCAGAGAACCAGATTAAATTTTGTGTTTGTTATCAGAGCTTTGTTATCTGAATTGAGCTTTGTTATCTGAATTCACAACATGTCACATTAATTTTCCTTTCTTTTAGTATATTTAAAAAAAACAAATTCCTTGATTTCTAATTATTTGAAACATACTTTTCCTTGGTAAATAATTTTTTTTTAATTTTGGGCTTCTTTTTTTATTTGTTTGTTTGCTTGTTTTATTTTTATTTTTATTTTTTTTTTACACAAAAGGCAGTTATTGACAGATTTAAGTAATTGGGAAAATGCCAGAAACCAGAGCTTGAGAACACATCTGCCAAAAGGGCTGGTTCTCAATATGTACAAATCATGTCCATAGTAGAGTGACAGATAAAGAAGGCAAACTTCAAAACAATATCTTCAGTATGATCTCATCCATATAAAAAAGTACATATGAAAAGATATATATATATGGAGTATGCATGTGTCTATGATTTCATGTTCATAGAAAAATGTCTGAAAATATATGCAACAAATTGATGCAATTAGGTGAAAGGGAAACTTTTAACTTTTTATTTTCTATTCTTAAGCACTTTTTGAAATTTTAAACAATGAGAATATATTATTTTTTAACTAAAATTTGTAAAGAAAAATTTAAGGCAACGAGGCTTAACATATTTTTTAAAGATTTTATTTGTTTATTTGACAGAGAGAGGAAACATAAGCAGGGGGAGTGGGAGAGGGACAAGCAGGTTTCCCATGGAGAAGGGAACGCAATGCAGGGCTCAATCCCAGGACCTCGAGATCATGACCTAAGCTGCAGGTAGACACTTAACCGACTGAGCTGACAAGGTACCCCGATGCAAAAGCTTTTTGATTTTGATGTAGTCCCAATAGTTTATTTTTGCTTTTGTTTCCCTTACCTGAGGAGAATATATCCATAAATATGTTGCTAAGGCTCAAATCCAAGAGATTACTGTCAATATTTTATCTTCAGAGTTTTATGGTTTCATATCTCACATTTAGGTCTTTAATTGAGTAATGGTGTAAGAAAGTGATCTGGTTTTACTCTTTTGCGTGTAACTAGCCAGTTTTCCCAACACAATTTATTGAAGAGACTGTCTTTTCCTCATTATATATTATTGCATCTTTGTCATACATTAATTGGCCATATAAGTGTGAGTTGATTTATGGGCTCTCCATCCTGTTCCATTGATCTATGTGTCTAGTTTTATACTGTTGCCATATTATTTTGATTATTACACCTTTGTGGTTTATCTTGAAGTCTGAAATTGTGATGCCTTCAACTGTGTTTTTCTTTCTCAAGATTGCTTTGGCAACTTAGGCTCTTTTGTGGTTTCATACAAATTTTAGTATTATTTGTTCTGGTTTTGTGAAAGATGTCGTTGTTATTTCAATAGAGATTGCATTGAGACTGTAGATTTCTTTTGGTAGTAGGGACATTTTAACAATATTAATGCTCCAAACTATTAACATGGAGTATCTTTCCATTTGTTTGTATTGTCCTTAATTTCCTTCATTGTTACTTTATATTTTTCAAAGTACAGGTCTTTTGCCTCCATGATTAAGTTTATTCCTAGGGATTTTGTTTTTGGTGCAATTGAAAATGGAGTTGTTTCCTTAATTTCTCCTTCTGCTACTTCATTATTGGGGTATAAAACTCTACTGATTTCTGGATATTAACTTTGTATCCTCCAATTTTACTGAATTCATTTATTATTTCTAGTCTTTCTTTTAAGATTTTTTTTTGACAGTCAGAGATCACAATTAGGCAGAGAGGTAGGTGGGGTGGGAGGGAAGCAGGCTTCCTGCTGAGCAGAGAGCCCAACGATCCTAGGACCCTGAGATCATGACCTGAGCCAAAGGCAGAGGCTTAACCCACTGAGCCACCCAGGCACCCCATGTCTAATCGTTTTTTTTTATTGAGTCTGTCATCCACAAATAGTGACACTTTAACTTCTTTTCTGTTATGAATGCCTCTTATTTCTTTTTCTTGTATGATTGCTGTGATTAAGATTTCCAGTACTAGGGTGAATAAAAGTGGTTAAAGTGGACATTCTTGTCTTGTCCTGATCTTTAAAGAAAAGCTCTCAATTTCACCATTGATATTAGCTATGAGTTTTTATATACAGCTTTATTATTGCGGTATAGTCCCTCTGAACACACTTTGATGAGAGTTTTTATCGTGAATGGGTGTGGTGTTTTGTCAGATGCTTTTTCTGCATCTATTTAGCTGACCATATGATTTTATCCTTTGTTTCGTTGATATGGTATGTCATGTTGATTGATTTGTGAATATTGAACCATCCTTGCATACCCAGAATAAATCTCACTTGATCATGGTGAATAATCTTCTTAATGTATTGTTGGATTTGATTTGACAATATTTTTTTAGGATTTTTGCATATATGTTTATCAGGCATATTGACCTTAATTTTCTTTTTTAAAATTGTTCATTTGTTTATTATTAATTAATTAATATTATGATAGTCACCATACAATACAACTGTGGTATATGCCTAGTTTTGATATCAAGGTAGTGCTGGCCTCATAGAATGTATTTGGAAGGTGTCCTTTATTTCCATTTTTTGGAATAGTTTAAGGAGGATAGGTATTCACTCTTCTTTATATGTTTGTTAGAATTTTCCTGTGAAGCCATCTGGCCCTGAACTTTTGTTTGTTTCCAGAATTTCTTTGCAGTTTATCAGTCTTTTCAAGTTTTCTATTCCTGTTTCAGTTTTGGTAATTTATGTTACAAGGAATTTATCCATTTCTTCCAGGTTGTCCAATTTATTGGCATAAAATATTTGTAGTATTCTCTTATAATCCTTTTATTTTTGTGATGTCAGTTGTTATTTCTTTCCTCTCATTTCTGATTTTATTTATTTAGGTCCTTTCTATTTTTTGTGGCTGAGTATGGCTAAAGGTTTATTGATTTTTCAATTATGTTTATTTTTTCAAAGAACCAGCTCTTGGGTTCATTGTTTTGTTTTGTTTCTGTTTTGTTTTTTCTTTTTTTCCTTCCTTATAGTCACCTTGGACTTTGATTGTTCTTCTTCTTCTTTAGGTGTAAATTAAGATTATTTATTTGACCTTTATCTTTTTTTTTTTGAGGTAGAGCTGTATGCATATTTATTTCCTTCTAATAACTGCTTTTGCTGTGTCCCAGAGTTTTTGGAGCACTGTGTTTTCATTTGCCTCCATGTATTTTTTTTTCTTCTTTGATTGTTTATTGGTCCACTGATTGTTTAGTATATTTTTTTTACCATTTTTTTCTTGTCATTTATTTTTAGCTTCATACCATTGTGTTTAGAAAAGATTCATGGTATGATATCAATGGTCCTATTTTTATTGAGGTTTGTCTTGTGGCTAAAATGTTATCTGTTCTGGAAAATGATCCCTGTACATTTAAAAAGAATGTGTAGTTTGTTGTATTGGGATGGAATGTTCTGTATATATCTGTTATGTACATCTTTTCTAATGTTTCATTCAAAGCTACTGCTTACTTTTTGAGTTTCTTCTTGGGTCATTTATCCATTGATGTAAATTGATGTGTTAAAGTCCCCTACTATTATTGTATTGACATCAATTTCTGTTTGTTAATATTTGTTTTATGTATGTAGGTGCTCCAATATTGGGTTCATAGATATTTACAATTTTTCTATCCTCTATTTGGATTGATTCTTTTATTTATATATTGTCCTTCTTTCTCTCTTAGTGTTATTTTAAGTCGTTTTGTCTGATCTAAGTATTGCTACTCCAGCTTTATTTTTATCTTTGGCTTCTATTCGCATGGTAAATATCTTCCCATCCTTTCATTTTCAGTCTGTCTGTGTCTTTAGGTCTGAGGTGAGTCTGTTATAGGCAGCACATAGATCTTGCTTTTTTATTCACTTTGTCATCGTATGTCTTTTGATTGGAGCATTTGAGGTATTTACATTTAAAATAATTATTAATTTGAGTTATTTGTATTCTGGTTGTTTTGTAGTTCTACTGTATTCAATTTCTTCTCTTGCTCTCTTTGTGATTAATGAGTTTCTGTAGTGTTATTTTTGGCTTTTTTCTCTTTATTTTTTTGTACATGTACTATAGGTTTTGGGTTTGTTGCTTCCATGAGATTCATAACAACTTCCTAAGTATATAACTGTCTATATTAATTTAAAGGTCATTTAACTTCAAACACATTTTTTTAAAAAGTTCCTTTCTTTCTCCCTCCTCCACATTTTATGTATAGACTATCATTTTTATTATTTACATACAATTAATTAACATATAGTGTATTTTTAGTTTCAGAGATAGAATTCAGTGACTGATCAGTTGTATATAACACCCAATGCTCATTCATCACATGCCCTCCTTAATGCCTAGTACTCATTTATCCCATCCCCCACCTCCTTCCCTTCCAGCAATCCTCAGTTTCTTTCCTATGGTTAAGAGCCTCTTTTGGACTGTCTCCCTCTCTGATTTTGTCTTGTTTTATTTTTTTCCTCCCTTCCTCTATGTTCCTCTGTTTTTTCTCTTAAATTCCACATATGAGTGAAATCATATGATAATTGTCTTTCTCTGATTGACTTATTTCACTTAGCATAATACACTCTAGTTCTATCTACATCGTTAGAAATGGCAAGATTTCATTTTTTATGGCTGACTAATATTCTGGTGTGCATACGTGTGTGTGTGTGTGTGTGTGTGTGTGTGTGTGTGTACCAACTCTTCTTTATCCATCCATCAGTAGACATCTGGGCTCTTTCCATAGTTTGGCTATTATAGACATTGTTGCTATAAACATTGGGATACAGGTGCCCTTTTGGATCACTACATTTGGATCTTTGGGGTAAATACCAAATAGGGCAGGGTAGCTCTATTTTTAATTTTGAAGAACCTCCATACTGTTTTCCAGAGTGGCTCTACCAGCTTGATTCCCACCAGCAGTGTATGAGAGTTCCCCTTTCTCTACATCCTCTCCAACATGTTGTTTCCTGACTTGTTAATTTTAGCCATTCTGACTGGTGTGAGGTGTTATCTCATTGTGGTTTTGATTTGTATTTTTCTGATGCTGAGTGATGTTGAGAATTTTTTCATGTGTCTGTTGGTCATTTGTGTCTTTTTTTGGAGAAATGTCTGTTCATGTCTTCTGCCCATTTCTTGACTGGATTATTTGTTCTTTGAGTGTTGAGTTTGGTAAGTTCTTTATAAATTTTGGGTACCAGCCCTTTATCTGATAAGACATTTGCAAATACCTTCTCCCATTCTGTCAGTTGTCTTTTGATTTTGTCAACTCTTTCTTTTGTCTACAAGAACTTTTCATCTTGATGAAATCCCAATGGTTCATTTTTGCCTTTGTTTCCCATCCTTTTGGAGATATGTCTAGCCAGAAGTTGCTGTGGCCGAAGTCAAAGAGATTGCAGCCCGTGTTCTCTTCAAGGATTTTGATGGATTTCTTCCTCACATTTAAGTCTTTCATCAATTTTGAGTTTATTCTTGTGTATGGTGTAAGAAAGTGATCCATTCCCATTCTTCTGCATGTGGCTGTCACATGCACTGATTTTCCCAGCACCATTTATTGAAGAGACTGTCTTTTTTCCATTGGATATTCTTTCCTTATTTGTTGAACATTAGTTGAGCATAGAGTTGAGAGTCCATTTCTGGGGTCTCTATTCTGTTACATTGATCTATGTGTCTGTTTTTTGTGCCAGGACCCTACCATCTCGATGATTACAGCATTGTAATATAGCTTCAAGTCTAGAATTCTGATACCACCAGCTTTAATTTTCTTTTTCAACATTCCTTTGGCTATTGGGGCTTTTTTTTATTCCATATAAATTTTAGGATTATTTCTTCTAACTCCATAAAAAATGTTGATTTTATTTTGATAGGGATTGCTTTGAATGTGTAGGTTGCTTTGGGTAATATAGACATCTTAACAATATTTGTTCTTCCAATCCAATGAGCATGGAACATTTTTCCATTTCTTTGGGTTTTTCTCAATTTCTTTCTTGAGTGTTCTATAGTTTTCAGAGTACAGATCTTTTATCTCTTTGGTTAGGTTTATTCTTAGGTATTTAATGGCTTTCAATTTAATTATAAATGGTATTGATTCCTTTTTTCTTTCTACTGCTTCACTATTGGTATATATACATGTAATAGATTTCTGTAAATTGATTTTATATTTTGCACTTCTTTAGTCCTTCTGCCTTTAGAATTTTTTTCTTTATCATCATATTTTGCCAATTTAACTATGATATGTCTTGGCATTGGCCTATTTTTGTTGATTTCAGTGGGAATTCTCTGTGCCTCCTGGACTTGCATATCTCTTTCCTTCCATAGATTAGGCAAGTTTTTAGCTATTATATCCTCAAATAAACTTCTGCCTCTTTTCTCTCTCTTTTTCTGGGACTCCTATGATAGGAATGTTATGTTTGATGGACTTACTGAGATCCCTACATGTATTCTCCTGTTGCATAGTTCTTCTTTTTCTCTTTTGTTCAGCATCAGTATTTTCCATTATTCTATCTTCTGTATCACTATGTTCCTCTGTTGGTTCCATCCTTGTGGTCAGTCTGCTGCTGTGTTTTGGCTACTCTGTTCCTCAGGTCATTTGTCTTCAGAGTTTCTCCTTGCCTGCAGTGGGCAGTGTTTGGACCTTGGGTAGAGTATGGCCAATTTTATCTAGTTGTTTTCTGGTCTGCTTGTTAAGTGAGACCTGATGCTACTTCCACTAGGACTGATGTCCTGCAGAACTCTCTGGGAGACAAAGTGCATCCAGTGGTTTCTACTATTCTTCTGGCAAAAGGGCCCACTGCATTGGGACTCAGGCACATTTGCCTGAAAAAAGCAGTACCAGCAAAGTGCAGGAGGGCCAGACTTGGTGTAAGCAGGTTAGGCAAGTGTAGGCTCTATATCACTAACTAAATCAAGTGTAGGCTCTGTACCACTTACTAAACCTGGTATATGCGGGGGGGTGGGGAGGGTGGAAATCATGTCAGCCAGTTCCTTTGTCCCCAGAGAGTGGTCTCTGTGGCTGAAGCTTTCAGGTAAACACTCCCAGAGGAGTGAATAGTTTCCCCTTATATGACTCAAGCATTTTTCAGATCTCTGTTTTTAAGCTGTCTCCAGGTTGCTTGTCTGCCTGGAGCAATGCAGTGCACTTTGGCCTCTATCCCAGCCAAGCCTGCTGCCTTTTAAAACTCCAAACCTTAGAGACATCCTGTGGTAGAGGCCTGCTCTGGTCTTCTAGGAGAGGGTCTTCCTACACTGGGATGGATGCAGGTTTGACAGAGATAGGTAGTCATGCCAGAATGCAGGGGCATGGAATTTGAAGCAAGCAGGCTAAACAGCCAATGTCAGTATGAGAACCCTCAGCAGGTATGTCTGTTGCTTATACTGAGTGGTAAGGGAGCAAAATGGCTCCCCCAGCTCTTTTGTCCCTGGAGAGGCATCTCTGTGAATACCACCTTTCACAGAAGTACTCCAAGAAGAGGGAAGAGTCTCTCCCCAGTGCACCATAGTATCATCCAATCTCACTGTGTGCCATGGGGTTGTTTGCTTGCCTTCTCTCCCGTGTCCTCAGTTCTCTATCCCAGCCAAGTCCACAGACCTTTAAAACTCCAGTGTTTGAGCTCTGCTGGTTGCAAAGACTCACAAGAAATCAGACCCTGTCATTTCTCCAACCAATGGCTTTAGGGAAGTGTTCTCCTTGTGTGTTTTAGGAATGCAGGGTGATGAGTTAGGCAGTAGTCCAGGTATGACAGTTTTGAATGCAGTAGTGGTAGTAGATGATGATGGTCTGGACTAGGATGTTGGAACCAAAGTAGGAGAAAAATGGGAAGTTAAGAGATACTATTTTGGAGGTAGAACTAAGAAGACTCAGGAACTGATTAGATGTGAGTTAAGGGAGAAAAAGGAATCAAAGATGACTACAAAATATCTAGAACTTGGCAGAAAGAGGTACCATTTATTGTGATGGGGCTCACTAAAGAGAATAAGTGGCAAAAGATGGGTGAGCAAATTCACTTTTGCACATGTTAATTTTGAGGGGCCTGCTAGATATCCAAATAGAGATTTTGAATGGACAGTTGATTATATGCACCTGGAGCTCAAAAGAGACACACATTTGGCTGTCTATTTTATACTTCAATTAGTTTAGACTCTGATACTACATGGAGAATTTTAGTAGGGTAGCAATAACTATTTATTCATCTATTATTTCCTGTGGTATTAAACATATACAGAAAAGCTAAGGTGCCAGCATAGTAGGAGGACCCTAGGCTCATCTGCTGCCTCAAACACAACTAGATAACTATCAAATCATTCTGAATACTTAAGAAATCAACCTGAGGATGTGGAGAAAGGGGAACCCTCTTACACTGTTGGTGGGAATGCAAGTTGGTGCAGCCACTCTGGAGAACAGTATGGAGATTCCTCAAGAAGTTAAAAATAGAGCTTCCCTATGACCCTGCAATTACGCTACTGGGTATTTTCCCCAAAGATACAGATGTGGTGAAAAGAAGGGCCATCTGTACCCCAATGTTTATAGCAGCAATGGCCACGGTCGCCAAACTGTGGAAAGAACCAAGATGCCCTTCCACGGACGAATGGATAAGGAAGATGTGGTCCATATACACTATGGAGTATTATGCCTCCATCAGAAAGGATGAATACTCAACTTTTGTAGCCACATGGATGGGACTGGAAGAGATTATGCTGAGTGAAATAAGTCAAGCAGAGAGAGTCAATTATCATATGGTTTCACTTATTTGCGGAGCATAACAAATAACACGGAGGACATGGGGAGATGGAGAGAAGAAGGGAGTTGAGGGAAATTGGGGGGGGGAGATGAACCATGAGAGACTATGGACTCTGAAAAACCACCTGAAGGTTTTGAAGGGGCAGGGGGTGGGAGGTTGGGGGATCCAGGTGGTGGGTATTATGGAGGGCACGCATTGCATGGAGCACTGGGTGTGTTGTAAAACTATGAATTCTGTTACTCTGAAAAGAAATGAAATTAAAAAAAAAGAAAGAAATCAACCTGAGGGCTGACAGAACAAACTCCACAACTAGAGGGAGAGAAGAGGCTGCATCAAGGAAGGTAGGAAGTGCAATGACGTGGTTTGCAGGTACTGTGGAGGGAAGGGAGCCCTGGTTTCAGAGAAAGGCAAGAAAGAGAGGAGCCCAGAGGAAAACACACAAGGAGAACACTCCTGCCCATTTCTCCAGCATCATCCCATGCCACCATAATCATTGATCATTACCCTCCTGTCATATTGTCCTAATGTTTCTTGAAGGAACCAAACTAATTCCTATTTCAGTACCTTCATATATGTTTTTCTTTCTGTCTTAATAGGACCCTATCCACTCTACCTGGATGAAGGCTGCTCATCTTTCAGGTCTTATTTTAAATCCTACTTTCAAAAAGAGATCTTCCCTGAACCTATAGACTAAGTATTGGTTATGTGCCTCAAACTCTGTGCATTTTCTTTGTAGAATCATTATAGTTTTCATTATGTTGTTATTTTGGGGTTATTTATTTACTATGAGCATTTCTAAAATCTACAAGTTTAGGGACCATAATTATATTTCAATGTCATCAGCACGTCCTAGGATAATGCTGGGCACAATAAATATAAGATGAGTGAATGAATGAACATGCCATAAGAATATAAAAGATAAAGAAATTATTTCCTTCTAGAAGGATCTGGAAAGTCGGCAATTAAAGAAAAAGTATTCTAGGCAAAGGAAACATGTTTGTTTAAAGTCAGAGTTAGGAAAGTTCTTGGAATATTTGAAGAATTGTAAGCTACCTTTTGTTACTAAAGCATAAGGATCTCAGTGATACATGGAGGAAGAGGAGAGAATAAGAGGAAGCGGGTAAATGGGAGATGAGGTTAGAGAAGCAGATCAAGGCCAGGATCTTTCTGCCGAACTAGGGAATTCAAGTGTAATTAAATAAATATTTGGGAGTGACTGAATGAGGTTTTTTTGTTCATTTGTTTTTTGTTTTGTTTTTGTTTTTAGGAAGGGTAACTAGAATTGGCAGTGTGGAAGATAGATTGGACAGAGAAAAGAGTAAAAAGTAATATGTGTGCAAGTAGGGCATACTTGGTGCACAGTATTTGCAAAGCAAACTGTATTATTTATAGGACCCCCCTAAAATCTTATTACTGTGTGTATGCAATGTCACTGAGATAGCTATTACTTAATTTCAAAATTTTCTTTGAAATTTTTGCTAAATATGAATATAGGTCCTCCCATTATACCTTCATGATGTAATGATCATTCTTAATACTAACAGTTCTAACACTATGAAATTATATCAGCCTGACACATTTACCTTTTTGAAGTATGTTCACATATAGTGCCTTATTTGATTTTCACCAAAACTCATAGACTAGAGACAGCTCTTCTCATTTTATTGAAGTGAAAGCTGGACTCACAGAGTCCTAAGTTTATATAATTATAATTATAAAAATATAAATATAAATAAAATATATATAATTATAAAAAATCCTAAGTTTATATAATTAGTATATGTGAGATGTAGCATTAGAACTTTTTTCTCAGTCCAAGGCCTTTCTCAATTCAGCACATATCCATGCATATTAGCACCAATTTTACTGTCATTATTTTTTATAATGAATGCCTTTTATAAAGGTTTTATAACAAGTTCTTATAACTTTGAAGTAACAAGGCTAGCATTTGCTACCTTCAAGTTGTTTTTGAAATCTTTCCACAATCTATAAGACCTGAAAAAAGGCTGAAAATAATCACATAGAAAATGGATTATGTATTTATTATTAATTTAAATTCAATGTTGGTTATTTATTAAAAATAACTTATATTTTAGATATTTTTTTAAGAATCTACGGGTTATTTTAAGAGGGAAAGAGTGAGTGTCCATGTAGAATAATTTCATTGGGTTGGCAGAACAGGGATTACTTCATTATCTTTAGAAGGTGAAGGATGGAAAGAAACTGGAGTAGAAATGAAGAAAGATGGGAATGGAAACATCTTTTGAGAACAATTATATAGCATGTTTATTATTTTTGGTAATTTTGTTTGGAATGTCTTTTTAAGACTAGTTTTTTAGAGCAATTTTAGCTTTACAACAAACTTAAGAGGGAGGTACAGAGATTTCACATATATCCTCTGCCCTCCACACCTGCATAGCCTCCCCATTATCTATATCACTCACCAGAATGGTATTTTTTATTATCCAAAGTCTGTAGTTTACATTAGGTTTTTCTCTTGATGTTTATGGGTTTGAACAAATGTGTAATGACATGTATCCACTGCCACTGTCTTTTCACTGCCCTAAAAATCCTCTGTGCTCTGCCTTTTCAACTCCCCACCACAGGAAAACACTGATATTTTTATTGACTCGATAGTTTTATCTTTTTCAGAATGTCTTATAGTTAGTATTATACAGCATATAGCCTCTTCAGATTGGCTTATTTCCCTTAGTAATATGCATTTATATTTCCTTCATGTCTTTTCATGCCTTGATAGCTTTTTTTTTCTTTTTTTAGTTCTGAGTAGTATTCCAATATCTGGATGTACCACACTTTATTTACCCATTCACATCCCAAAGTATCTCTTCGTTGCTTCCAAGTTTTGCTGGTTATAAATAAAGCTGTTATAAACATCTGTGTGCAGGTATCTGTGCAGACATAAATTTTCAACTTTTTAAAGATATATACCAAGGAGTACAGTTGCTAAATCATATGGTAAGAGTATATTTAGTTTTGTAAGAAATTGCCAAACTGTCTTCCCAAGTGGCTTACCATTTTGCATTTCCATCAGCAATCTATGGAGTTCTTGTTGATCGACATCCTTGCCAATGTTTTGTGTTGTCAGTGATCTATATCTGGGGCATTCTAATAGGTGTGAAGTGATATTTCATTGCTATTTTAATTTAAATTTCTCTGATGGCAAACGTTGTTGGACATCTTTTCATAGGCTTATTTGCCTTCTTTGTACTGTGCCTTTTATTTATTTTTTTAAGATTTTATTTATTTATTTGACACACAGAGAGAGACGGTGAGAGAGGGAATACAAGACAGGGGAAGTGGCATAGGGAGAAGCAGGCTTCCCTCGGAGCAGGGAGCCTGATGTGGGGCTCGATCCCAGGACCCTGGGATTGTGACCTGAGCCGAAGGCAGATGCTTAACAACTGAGCCACCCAGGCACCCCTACAGTGCCTTTTAACACAGGAGAAAGTTTCAAAATTATTCTCCAATTTCCATGATATAAGAGTTATAATGTAAAAGTTCTGCCCTGATGCTTTTAACATTATAATATAGTACAATAGCATACTGAATATTCTTAAGAGCTCTTTACAAATTTATTGTTTATATTTTTGAAATTCCAAGTGTCTTATAAAATCAGTATGATAGTGTTAGAATTTCAAAGGGATATTAAGAAAAGAAGGGCCATCTGTACCCCAATGTTTGTAGCAGCAATGGCCACGGTCTCCAAACTGTGGAAAGAATCAAGATGCCCTTCAACAGACGAATGGATAAAGAAGATGTGGTCCATATACACTATGGAGTATTATGCCTCCATCAGAAAGGATGAATACCCGACTTTTGTAGCAACATGGACGGGACTGGAAGAGATTATGCTGAGTGAAATAAGTCAAGCAGAGAGAGTCAATTATCATATGGTTTCGCTTCTTTGCGGAGCATAACAAATAACACGGAGGACATGGGGAGATGGAGAGGAGAAGGGAGTTGAGGGAAATTGGGGGGGAGATGAACCATGAGAGACTATAGACTCTGAAAAATAACCTGAGGGTTTTAAAGGGGCGGGGGGTGGGAGGTTGGGGGAGCCTGGTGGTGGGTATTGTGGAGGGCACGCATTGCATGGAGCACTGGGTGTGGTGTAAAACTATGTATGAATTCTGTTACGCTGAAAAGAAATTAAAAATATTAAAAAAAAAAGAAAAATGAAAAGCCACAGTAAGATAAGCCACTTTCAAAATTATACAAAGGAACTGCTGGTGAGTAGATAATTTGATTTGGAAATGCCAGAATTTTTGTTTGAGTTTCAAGGAGGCATTAATAGAATGTGATGATAAATTGAAAAGGCTGAATCTAATCATTTAACAGGAAACTGAATAACCAGAAAGAAAATTACTATATTAAGAAAAATTGGAGAGCTAGTTGTGAGTTTCCAGCTGTGTAGGAAAGGAAATGTCCTAATTATCAGATTGGAATTTTCTAGTCCCAACCCAATGGTGGAGATGGGTAGGCAGATCAAGTTAAATTTTTAAGCAGTAGTCATTAAGAATATCTGTTGACTACTTTTCTAGTGATTCCTGGCTCATCATGGTAATTTCCCACTATAATTTTTGTATGTGTATTATCTGAGAAATTCAGAATATGTTTGTTATCAAACTGAATATCCCTGTGTTTATAGTATTTCTCATAAACTGATAGATGGACATCTTATTTTATATGTTGTTATCTTATAACTGTAGTTAGTTTGAATTAATGTCCCTAATCTTGGTACTACTAGAACACTGATCGAATAGTAAATAGTGTCTACACAGAAGGAAGCAAATATTATGTGGAAGGTTACATGGATAATATCCATTTGCAATCAATAAAATAACTAGGTAGTGATACAGAATATACCAATTTCCTTATTTTTACAGTTTCTTATTGAAATTTCCATAATGGCAATGGTTTTCAGTCTATAACTTCTAGCATGATATCCTAAGGAAATTATTAAAATTACAAATTCCTAGATTTCACTGACTGCCAGAAATGTTGATACATGTTAATCTAGGATGGAGCACAGGAATCTGCATTAAACACACACACATGCACACACACACACACACACACACACCCTATATGATTCTTTTTTTTAAATGTTTTATCTATTTATTTGACAGAGATCACAAGCAGGCAGAGAGGCAGGCAGAGAGAGAGAGAGAGAGAGAGAGAGAGAGAGGAGGAAGCAGGCTCCCCGCTGAGCAGACAGCCCGATGTGGGGCTCGATCCCAGGACCCTGGGATCATGACCTGAGCAGAAGGCAGAGGCTTCAACCCACTGAGCCACCCAGGCACCCACCCTATATGATTCTGATCTTGAAGGTTAGTGGACTACATCTTGAGCAGCACTGTTCTACAGATAATTTTACTTTCTTGAAATAACCCTGTGGTGCTTAAAGCATGGTTCACTGCTGGGCAAAATTTCATTGGTTTTTGATAGGTTTCTGTTAATTGGTTAAATCACTAATACCATAACCATTTCCAGGCCTCTGACTGGTCAGAACTGTGCATGCAAATCACAGGAAACATTGAGGAAGTAGAAGATGGCAGCTTTATGAGGATAACTGATTTGAGGTGGGGCTAAGGTAACGGATTTGGGGTGGGGCTAAGGAAAGAAAAAGTGGCCACCAGCTTCATGGTGCCATGTACTCCAAGATGAAGAACAGAAAATAAAATCCTTTGAGGAGGACTTTCCTGTTTAGGAGCACAGGCAAGTAAGTGGTTATGCCCATGAGTAGCCTAGGGGATATTTTCCCTCTACCAGGTATCATTCTTAATCACCCCAAATAGAAATACTATATAAAAGCAATGTGCTTCCTGTGGAAGTGCAACTTTAAGCCCCTATCTTTCTAAGATATAGATGATTGCTGCTTCCAAACTCCTGTTACATAGAAATTTTGGAGCTTCCTCTGGAAATGAGGAACTGTTTAATTGAGGACATGCAGTTGGAAGAGGATTCAGGAGATGGAAGGAGGGGAAAGTAAGATTAGGTAATCAGTGAAGGGTTTTATACCCTAGGGTTATAACAAGGAAGCAGCGCCAACTAGTGTTTGAATCCATCAGACTCCAAAGTCAATATACCTCTTTATTAGAATTTTCTAATATTAGTGTGTATAAGAGTCACCTGAGGGATATGTTAAAATACAAGTTCATGACCCCTGAATTTCTGATGCCCAGAATTCTATCTATATCTATATCTATATCTATAATCTATATCTATCTATATATATATTTAAAGACTTTATTTATTTATTTGACAGAGAGATCACAAGTAGGCAGAGAGGCAGGCAGAGAGAGAGGGGGAAAGCAGTCTCCCTGCTGAGCCATGTGGGGCTCGATCCTGGGACCCTGAGATCAAGACCTGAACTGAAGGCAGAGGCTTAACCCACTGAGCCACCCAGGTGCCCCCAGAAGTCTATATTTTAAATAAGTATCCTAGATGGCTATGATACAAATAGTCAGTGCACATATTCTGAGAAACATTTTCTCACAGCAATGGTTCTTGATGTTCTGTGCTTCAGGATTCCTTTACTTCATTATAAATTACTGAGGACCCCAAAGAGCATTTGTTTATGTGGTAAATAATATCTGATAAATAATAGTTATTGATCTTTAAGGTATTAAAAGTGAAAACTGAGAAATGTTTAAAATGTTTATTAACTCATTTGAAAATATCAGTTAATAAGGTCATTGCATTTAAACTGAATAACATTTTCTGAAGAGTAATTATAGCTTCCAAATTAAAAGTATTCAGTAATCAGGATGTATTAGTTTACATTTTTTAATTTTTTATTTTTTAAATTACTTTTCACTGTACTAGAATTCATTGTTTATGCACCACACCCAGTGCTCCATGCAATATATGCCCTCCACAATACCCGCCACCGTGCTGACCCAACGTCCCACCCCCCACACCTTCAAAAACCTCAGATTGTTTTTCAGAGTCCGTAGTCTCTCTTGGTTCATCTCCCCCTCCAATCTCTTTAATGATAAATTAATAATCCTCATATATGTTTCTACATTTAATCTCTTGTGATATGATGTTTTGGTTGAAGTATATGAAGAAAATAAGGCCTCATACAAATAACATAGTTGGAAAAATGAGAAACTTGCAGACCCCCTGGGAATATCTTGGAGAACCCCATGGATCCTGGTATCCCATTTTGAGTTACAGTCTTAGAGTAATATCTGTTTGTTGCTATCAGAAGGTTTTATTTTAGTCCAATTTGGTCATGAGTGTTTCGAGATATGGATATTTATTCCATAGATTGTTTTAGATTGTCAAATTATTTCATAAAATTTACTCTCATATTTCTTTTATTAATTTACTCTGTAAATTTTTTAAAAAATATTTTATTTATTTATTTGACAGAGAAAGAAATCAGAAGTAGGGAGACAGGCAGGCAGAGAGAGAGGGGGTAGCAGACTCCCTGCCAAGCAGAGAGCCCGATGCGGGGCTCGATCCCAAGACCCTGAGATCATGACCTGAGCCGAAGGCAGAGGCTTAACCCACTGAGCCACCCAGATGCCCCTTTACTCTGTAAATTTGAAAGCACTATAGAGATATAAAATTAGGAGTCCAGATTGTGGAATAGAATTTGTTTAAGGAAATTGACTCTCAGAACAATGATTCCATTGAGGGTAGAGGAATTTAAGCAATGAGGAAGAATACATTAGATGACCAATTTATAGGTAGGAAAAGTGTGATAACAGGGATCAATTTGTAGTTATTTATAGTAGTTATTTACAATTGATTAAATAATTAAAATGGTGAGAAAGTGCTAATCATAACCTTTTAAGGAGGATTATTACTTTGCCTGAATAAAAGAACCTTTTGTTTTCATCAGCATACCTTTCAAATTTGGTTATTACATTTTTTTTACTTTAAGTTTTAGTTCTGCAACCTAAAACTTACTACTAGTTTAGTGTACAAACTTTAAAAAATATTATTTTTAATTTATTTTTGGCCAGTGTGAAGGAACCTGAAAAGGAAACAGGGAAGGAGCAGCTAGAATGTGAGAGGAAAACCAAGAGTGTGTTTAATCCAGAAAACCACTAAAGTCAAAATGTTTCAAGGAGAAGGGAGTAATCCACTCTGTCAATTGATGTTGATTTGTGAAATTAAGATAAAAAATGAAAATTGATCATTAATTTTAGTGACATGGAAGTCGTTAGTGACCTGGACAACAAAAGTCCTCGCAGAGTGGTTGAGGTAAAAGCCCCAAACTGGTGTGCATTCAAGAGAGAATGGGAGGAGAGGAGTTGACAACAGTGTATAAACATCCCTTTCCAGAGGTTTTGCTAAAAAAGGACAACAGAGAAATGAAGTACTAGATAACAGGAAAAATGGGGTTAAAAGGGGTGGTTTTCTGTTGGTTTTTTAAATGAAACAATTAGCATGTTATATGCTAATGTTTCCTTGAAAGCTTCCCTAGTGAACATAATACACATAGAATCCTTTCCTTATAGAACTCATAATCTAGTGGATAAAATTATTTTAAACGATTACATAAATAATTAGATAATTATCATTGCAATGAATATTAAAAGAAACACTACAGAGTTCTATCAGAGTATATTTGTCAGACCTAGCTTTTTCAAGCTTCTCTAAATAAGTGATTTTCAAGTTCCACTTTGGGAGGGGAAATAGTACCTGCAAAGGTCCTAGGTGGAGTGTGTGTATGGCATATCAGAGATACTATAAAAGGCCATTGATTTTGAGGTGCAGAGGGGGAGGAAGATGAGTGAGGCACAAGGTAAAGAAAAAGAGATAAGCAGTAAGGAGATTATTTAGATTGGAGCCTAAAGACTCATGTAAGTCTTTGGTTTTTATGTTAAGGGCATTAAGGATCCTTGACTTTATGTGTTGGCCACAAAAAAAGTGAACCAGCCAAAATTGAAAAGTTAAAGGTGTAATAGATAGGAAGCAAAATGGAAAAGTGAATTGCATGTTTACTATTTATACTGCTGTAGACAGGACATTAGGCCAAGTCTATTTGCAGCTTCATAATCAGTTACTTCCCAATATATTCATTTTATTTGGTTTTCAGCAACTGAGTGATTTTTGTCTTACTTATCAAATCACACAGTAAGCAAGTCAAATTTGTTAAGATGCCTAAAAACAATTGATCATATCATTCCCTATTTAATGTCTTCCAATCACTCTTTTTTCTTTTTCTCTTAAACATTAACATACAACTTTTTGTGAAATTTTCAAGAATGTAGAAAGCTTGTAAGACTTTTGTTGTGAATATCTATATACCCACAACCTAGAGTCAAGAACTTTTATCATTTTATTGTGTTTGTTTTCTCTGTTTTGCTGTACAATTTGAAAGTAAGTTACAGACCTCATAATGCTTTAGATGCAAATTTTCAACATGCGTCACCTAAAAATAAGGATATTTTCTTCTATACTTTCAATGTTATAATAATAAAGATAATAAAAAATAATTTTCTGATATTATCTAATACCCACCAATATTAAATACCTTCAGTGTCCCCTCAAAATCTTTTTAAACAGTTTTTATTGGGGTTATTCATTTTGACTGTGTCAATGATTTACTGCAAATTTGTAAAAGTTGTGTATTCAGTATCACAATCTAATTTTAGAACATTTCATTTACTCCAAAAAGAAACCTCATATACTGTTTTTTTTTTTTATTGAACCAGAATAAAATCAAAGTTCACACATGGTATTTAATTATGTCTCCTTAAATAATCTTTTTTTAAAAGAATATCTTCATTTTCCCCCATGTAATTTCTGGAAAAGACCAGCTGTTTGTTTTATAGACTTTCCCACATTTTGGATTTATCTGAGTGTTTCCTCATTGTGTCATTTAACTTGTTTCTTTATATCCCCCACACAGTGTCTTCTATTAAAGTCTCGATTAGATACATTATGACATTTGGAATAAAGCCCAAATTTTTAAATTGCCTTCCTCTTCTAAAATGTATGCCCCATGAAATCATGGACTTGATCTGTCTTGTTTAACATCAAAGCCTATCTCATAGGTTATATATTTCTGCCATATAGATTTATAACCTATTTACACATAGGTTATGTATTTCTGCCATATATATTCAACCTTAGTTTAAGATACTTTAAATTTTAGTATCGTCAGAATAAACTAATGGATCCATGATTTATTTTTCTATTTAAAAAAAAATTTAAAAATTTTTATCTATTTATTTGACAGAGAGAGAGAGTACAAGCAGGGGTGAGCACCAGGCAGAGGGAGAGGGAAAAGCAGGCTTCCCTCTTCGCAGGGAGCCCAATGAGGGGCTCAATCCCAGGACCCCAGGATCATGACCTGAGCCAAAGGCCAATGCTTAACAGACTGAGCCACCAAGTGCCCCCCATGATTTATTTTCTGAGCCAGTAACTTGAACTGGTGAAAAGCAGGTTTTCTTCCATTTTAGCATGTCATAAACATTTTAGATGTTCCTAATACTTTTTAAGGTATCAAGTTGATTTCCATGATAAGGAATTTCATGCTCAAATATTTTAAAATAAATTAAGCCCAATAGGTTTAAGGTTTTGGTAGGACTGTTTATCATAAGATTTAAGGGATTTCATTAAATAATTGGTATGGTCATATTCAAGGCTGTTGAACAATTTCAGGTTAAATTGACTTTTTCCATAAAGAAAAAGTTATCTGGAGTTATTGAGTCTGGAGTAAATCAAGTAAAGTTACTTGAATCGTCAGATTTCTAATTTAGGCAATTATATAGGCAGATTATTTCAGTGTCAGTCAAATGGTAAAAAAGATTCAAGGGAGTCTAGGTAAAAGCAGCTGACTTCCTAGTGTCAAACTTTGCTGTATTTCTGAATACTGTATGACAACTGGCAATGATATAATAAATAGGCAAAAATAATGATATTAAATGTTGTTATGTGTCAACATAGCAAATTCTTTGACTCAGGATATATGCCAAAGCAGTAAATAGAGCATGGAAGTCTGGGCAATGCTATGCCTTTATCCTTTATGGATCTTTAGTTCATGGAGGGAAAAAGAAATTAGAAATAACAGTCTGTAATGTTCATAGCAGTAATGGCCACGGTCTCCAAACTGTGGAAAGAACCCAAGATGCCCTTCAACAGATAAATGGATAAGGAGGATGTGGTCCATATACATTATGGAGTATTATGCCTCCATCAGAAATGATGAATACCCAACTTTTGTAGCAACATGGAAGGGACTGGAAGAGATTATGCTGAGTGAAGTAAGTCAAGCAGAGAGAGTCAATTATCATATGGTTTCACTTATTTGTAGAGCATAACAAATAACATGGAGGACATGGGAAGATGGAGAGGAGAAGAGAGTTGAGGGAAATTGAGGGGGAGATGGACCATGAGAGACTATGGACTCTGAAAAACAATCTGATGGTTTTGAAGGGGCGGGAGGTGGGAAGTTGGATGAGCTGGTGGTGGATATTGTGGAGGGCACATATTGCATGGAGCATTGGTGTGGTGCATAAACAATGAATTCTGGTACACTGAAAAGAAATTTTGAAAAAATAAAAAAATTTTAAAAAGTAAAAAAAAAAAAGAAAAGAAATGACAATCTATAAATACAAATGGCAGAAACATATACAGCTGTGCAAAGAAACAGAGATAAGTAATAAGTAACCTGTAATATAAAAGGAAGAAACTGTTAGTGGAGTTTATCAATTACCTGGGCTGATTTGGATAGTTTCCATTTCCTTTTTATGCTTCTTGTAGTAAACACTGTTCCTTAGGCATCCCCACACTTGCAAGTGAAAAGAGAAGGGAAAACTTGAATCAGTCCATTTTAACTCTTCTGGTAATCATCAGGTTGGGTAAGAAAAGAAGTTGAACTTAATAGCTTAAATGGTGTTTTTGAGTTTTCTATGCATTTCCAATTTCTCAAGTTGTCCTTGTTATCATAAAATTTAGTTGAATCCAGCCAAATGGTAATGCAGGAAAAAGAAATACTGATTAGTGTAGGCTAGGCTCCCATCCCCACCCCCACCCCAAGAGAGATTTATGCTTCATGTATCTGAAAATTTTAGATTGATTTGACAAATTAGTGGAACTCCCACTTCAAGTTGTTCTAGTTTATAGAAACTGATAGTATCAACCAATTTAAATTTTATTAACAGTATACTCTTTTCTGCCCTTTGAAGTAAGTACTTGTCCTGCGACCTTCTAAACTTGAGGGATAGAAGAACAGCTACAAATAATAATCATATTTTCTTTTTTTTAAAGATTTTATTTATTTATTTATTTGGCAGAGATCACAAGTAGTCAGAAAGGCAGGCAGGGAGAGAGAGGATGTAGCAGGCTCTCTGCGGAGTAGAGAGCCCAACGTGGGGCTCGATCCCAGCACCCTGGGATCATGACCCAAGCCGAAGGCAGAGGCTTTAACCCACTGAGCCACCCAGGCACCCCTCATATTTTCTTTTTAATGTTATTTTATTTTACTGTGGTAAATACATAACATAAAATTTGCTACATTAACCATTTGTAAGCATACAGTTCAGTAGCATTAGTATTTTCTCATTGCATGCTTCTATCACCACTGTCTATCCACAGAACACTGTTCATCTTTCTTACAGGGTTTTCAAAACATTTTGATGACAGTGATTTTGCTGCAGGCTTTAGTTTTCTCATGAAGCAGAGTTTGAGTTCCTTCTCATAGCTTTACAGAAATGTACTTCTTTTTATTTTAATTTTTCAGTTAAATTATTTTACAATGAAACATTACATATACAACAGAGTATATAAAACATATAAGAGTTTAAGAAATTATAATGAATAAACACATATGTAGTCACCATCCAAGTAACGAAATAGAACATTACCAGCATTCTGGCGGACCTCTATATGTCCATTCCTGATTACATTCCCTTTCTTTTTTACTTAGAAGCAACCTCTATCCTGACATCAGTGCCATTCATTCACTTCCTTTATTCCCCAGCCTTACCACCTCTGTAATGTATACTTTTATTTTCACTTGCATTTCTTTTTTTAGCACATCATTAGTTCTTGATGTAGTATTCAAAAATTCATTATTCACATATAACACCATAATGTTTTCATTAGAGTTCTCAGTGAGAATTTGCAGCTACTTTTCATGCTACAACTTTCTTGAAAAATGCAAGTTTTAAATCAGACTCATAGGGGTCTAATCTTGGTTCTAACACTTACTAACTAGGAGACAGACATTTTACTTAACATTCCTGAGAATGAGTTTCCTTATCTATCAAATAGGGAAAATAATAGTATCTACTTCATGCAGTAGTGAGAATCAAATGAAATAAACCATGTAAACTACTTGGAAGAGTTCCTGTTTATGGAACTTTCTACATAGGTTTCCTGACAAATAACATACTGTCTGGTACATAATAGAAGGTCAAAAGGGAATTATTTGTTTGTTTATGTTACAAAATAATTTCCTTATGGTTATTTTTTATTTCATTATTTTTATTTTTTATTAAAGTTTTTATTTAAATTCTAGATAGTTAATATATATGGTGAAATTGGATTCAGGTGTAGAATTTAGTGATTCAGCCCTTACATACAACACCCACTGCTCATCACAAGTGCCCTCTTCAATACCCATCATCCATTTAACCCATGCCCCACCCTTCCCCCTCTACCAACCCTGTTTATTCTCTATATTTGAGTCTCTTTTGATTTGCTTCCCTCTCTCTTTATATTTTTCCCCTTCCCTATGTTTATCTGTTTGTTTTGTAAATTCCACATATGGGTGAAATAATATGGTATTTTCTTTATTTGACTGACCTATTTAACTTAATATAATACACTCTGGCTCCATCCTCATTATTGCAAATGGCAAGATTTCAATTTTTTTCATGGCTGAGTGATATTCCATCGTATATTCCATTGTACATTACACACACACACACACAGACACACATACCCAACACACACACACACACACACACACACACACACTCCACAACTCCTTTATCCATTCCTCACTTGATTGACATTTGGGCTCTTCCCATAATTTGGCTATTGTTGATTTGTTAATAATGGCTGCTATAAACATTTGGATGCATGTGCTCCTTCTAATCAGCATGGTTGTATCCATCAGAAGTTATTATCAATAGTTATATGCGAATAAGTTAAGCAACTTAGATGAAATGGATGCATTCCTAGAAAACTATAAACTCCCAAAATTGAACCAGGAAGAAATTGACAACCTAAATAGACTGATATCTAGTAACGAGATTGAAGCAGTGATCAAAAACCTCCCAAAAAACAAGAGCCCGGGACCTGACGGATTCCCTGGGGAATTCTACCAAACTTTTAAAGAAGGAATAACACCTCTTCTCCTGAAGGTGTTCCAAAAAATTGAAGCAGAAGGAAAACTTCCAGACTCTTTTTATGAAGCCAGCATTACCCTGATCCTCCAACCAGGCAAAGACCACACCAAAAGGAGAATTTCAGACCAACATCACTGATGAATATGGATGCTAAGATTCTCAATACGATTCTAGCAAACAGGATCCAACAGCATATTAAAAAGATCATCCACCATGACCAGGTGGGATTCATCCCTGGGTTACAAGGGTGGTTCAACATTCGCAAATCAATCAGTGTGATAGAACAAATCAATAAGAGAAGAGAGAAGAACCACATGGTCCTCTCAATTGATGCAGAAAAAGCATTTGACAAACTCCAGCATCCGTTCCTGATTAAAACGCTTCAAAGTATAGGGATAGAGGGAACATTCCTGAACTTCATAAAATCTATCTATGAAATACCCACAGCAAATATCATCCTCAATGGGAAGAAGCTCACAGCCTTCCTGTTGAGACCAGGAACACGACAAGGATGCCCACTCACCACTGTTGTTCAACATAGTATTAGAAGTCCTAGCAACAGCAATCAGACAACAAAGAGAAATAAAAGGTATCCAAATTGGCAATGAAGAAGTCAAACTCTCTCTCTTCGCAGATGACATGACTCTTTATATGGAAAACCCAAAAGACTCCACCCCCAAACTACTAGAACTCATACAGCAATTCAGTAATGTGGCAGGATACAAAGTCAATGTACAGAAATCAGTGGCGTTCTTATACACTAACAATGAAAACATAGAAATGGAAATTAGAGAATCGATTCCTTTTACTATAGCACCAAGAACCATAAGATACCTGGGAAGAAACCTAACCAAAGACGTAAAGGATCTGTACTCGAGGAACTACAGAACACTCATGAAAGAAATTGAAGAAGACACAAAAAGATGGAAGACCATTCCATGCTCTTGGATCGGAAGAATAAATATTGTTAAAATGTCTAAACTGCATAGAGCAATCTATACTTTTAATGCCATTCTGATCAAAATTCCATCGGTATTTTTCAAAGAGCTGGAGCAAATAATCCTCAAATTTGTATGGAATCAGAAGAGACCCCGAATTGCTAAGGAAATGTTGAAAAACAAAAATAAAACTGGGAGCATCACGTTACCTGATTTCAAGCTTTACTACAAAGCTGTGATCACCAAGACAGCATGGTACTGGCACAAAAACAGACACATAGACCAGTGGAACAGAGTAGAGAGCCCAGCTATGGACCCTCAACTCTATGCTCAAATAGTTTTCGACAAAGCAGGAAAAAATATACAGTGGAAAAAAGACAGTCTCTTCAATAAATGGTGCTGGGAAAATTGGACAGCTATATGTAGAAGAATGAAACTCGACCATTCTCTTACACCATACACAAAGATAAACTCGAAATGGATAAAGAACCTCAACGTGAGACAGGAATCTATCAGAATCCTAGAGGAGAACATAGGCAGTAACCTCTTTGATATCAGCCACAGCAACTTCATTCAAGATATGTCTCCAAAGGCAAAGGAAACAAAAGTGAAAATGAACTTTTGGGACTTTGGGTTAATACCTAGTAGTGCAATTGCTGGATCTTAGGGTAGATCTATTTTTAATTTCTTGAGGAGCCTTCATACTGTTTTCCAGAGTGGCTGCACCAGTTTACACTCCCAGTAACATTGTAAGAGTATTCCCTTTTCTCTGCATCCTTACCAATGTCTGTGGTTTCGTGAGTTAATAATTTTAGCCATTCTGATAGGTGTGAGGTGATAACTCATTGTAGTTTTGATTTTTACTTCCCTGATGATCCGTCATGTTAAGCATCTTTTCAGGTATATGTTAGCCATTTGGATGTCTTATTTGGAAAAAGATCTACTTATGTCTCCTGCCCATTTCCTAACTGGATTATTAGTTATTTTGGATATTGAGTTTAATAAGTTCTTTATAGCTTTTGGATACTAACCCTTTATCAGATATGTCATTTTCAGATCTCTTCTCCCATTCTGAAAGTTGCCTGTTACTTTTGTTTCTTTCCTTTGCTGTGCAGAAGCTCTTTATCTTGAAGAAGTCCAAGTAGTTCATTTTTTATTTTGTTTCCCTTGCCCCTGGAGACGACTAGTAAGAAGATTTTATGACTGATGTCAAAAAAGGTTGCTGCCTGCATTCTTCTCAAGGACTTTGATTATTTCCTGTCTCATATGTAGGTCTTAAATCCATTTTTAAAGATTTTATTTACTTACTTGACAGACAGAGATCACAAGTAGGCAGAGAGGCAGAGAGAGAGGAGGAAGCAGGCTCCCTGCTGAGCAGAGAGCCCAATGTGAGGCTCGATCCCAGGACCCTGGGATCATGACCTGAGCTGAAGGCAGAAGCTTTAACCCACTGAGCCACCCAGGCACCCATTAAATCCATTTTGAATTTAATTTTGTTTATGGTGTAAGAAAGTGTTTAAATTTCATACTTTTTCATGTTGCTGTCTAGTTTTCCCAACACCATTCGTTGAAAAGACATTTTCCCACTGGATATTCTTTTCTGTTTTGTTGAAGATTAGTTGACCATATAGTTATGGATCCATTTCTGGGTTCTCTATTCTCTTCCATTGATCTATGTGTCTGTTTTTATGCCAGTATCATACTGTCATGATCACTAGAGCTTTGTAATATAGCTTGAAATCCAGATTTGTGATGCCTCCAGTTTTGCTTTTCTTTTTTAAGATTGCTTTGGTTATTTGGAGCCTGTTGTGGTTCCATACAGATTTTTAGGATTTTTTGTTTGTTTGTTTTTAAGATTTTATTTATTTACTTGACAGAGAGAGAGATCATAAGTAGGCAGAGAGGCAGGCAGAGAGAGAGGGAGAAGCAGACTCCGCGCTGAGCAGAGAGCCCGATGCGGGGCTCGATCCCAGAACCCTGAGATCATGACCTGAGCTGAAGGCAGAGGCTTAACCCACTGAGCCACCCAGGCGCCCCAAGATTGTTTGTTTAATTTTATGAAAAATGCTGGTGGTATTTTGATAGGGATCGCATTAAATGTGTAGATTTCTTTGGGTAGTATAGTCATTTTAACAATGTTTGTTCTTCTAATCCATAAGCATAGAAAGTTTTTCCACTTCTTTGTATCCTCTTCAATTTCTTTTATAAGTGTTCTATAGTTTCAGAGTACAGATCTTTCACCTCTTTGGTTAGGTTTAGTCTTAGTGATCTTATGTTTTTTGGTGCAATTGGAAAATGGATTGATTCCTTGAGTTCTATTTCTGCTGCTTCATCATTGGTGTCTAGAAATGCAACAGATTTCTGTACATTGATTTTGTATCCTGTGACTTTGCTGAATGGGTCTGTGAGTTCTAGCAATTTTTTGGTCTTTCAGGTTTTCTACATAGAGTATCATGTCATCTACAAATAGTGAGTGTTTGACTTCTTCTTTCCTGATTTGGATACATTTTATTTCTTTTTGCTGTCTGATTGCTAAGACTATGACTACCAGTACTATGTTAAATAACAATAGCAAGAATGGACATCCCTGTGTTTTTCCTGACCATGGAGGGAAAGCTCTTGTTTTACCTCACTGAGGATTATATTAGTTGTGTATATTATAATATAATATATTATATTAGTTGAGGGCTTTTATCAAAATGGATGCTGTGTTTGTCAGATTCTTATTTCTACAACTATTGAGGTCATCACATGGTTCTTATCATTTCTTGTATTAATGTGGTATATCACGTTGATTGATTTTTGAATATTGAACCAACTCTGCAACCCGGGAGTAAATCCCACTTGATCATAGTGAATATTTTTTTAATGTACTGTTGAATTCAGTTTGCTAGTATATTGTTGAGGCTTTTTACATCCATGTTCATCAGAGATGTTAGCCTGTGATTCTCCTTTTTAGTGGGGTCTTTGGTTTGGGGATCAAGGTAATGTTGGCCTCATAGAATGAGTCTGGAAGTTTTCCTTCCATCTCTATGTTTTGGAACAGTTTCAGAAGAATAGGTATTAATTCTTTAAATGTTTGGTAAAATTCCCCTGGAAAGCCATCTGGCCCTGGACTTTGATTTTTTGGGAGATTTTTGACTACTGATTCACTCTTTTGCTGGTTATGGTTCTGTTAAAATTTTGTATTTCTTTTTCTTTCAGTTTTGGTACTTTATATGTTTCTAAGAATTTATCAATTTCTTCCACATTGCCCAATTTATTGACATATAATTTTCATAATATTATCTTATGACTGTTTTCCTGTGGTTTTGGTTGTGATCTCTCCTCTTTCATTCGTGATTTTATTTATTTGGGTCCTTTCTCTTTTCTTTTTGATAAGTATGCTTAGTGGTTTATCAATTTTGTTAATTCTTTCAAAGAACCAGCTATAGTTTCATTGATCTGTTCTACTGGGGTGATTTTGTTTCTGTATTATTTATTTCTATTCTAATCTTTATTTTTTACCTTCTGTTTGCTTTAGGCTTAATTTTTCCTTCCTTTTGTGGCTCCTTAAATGTATGATTAGGTTATACATTTGAGACTTTTCTTGATACTTGAGGTAGGCCTGTATTGCAATATACTTCCCTCTGAGGACCACTGTTGCTGCATCCCAAACGTTTTGGACTGTTGTCTTTTCATTTTTGTTTGCTTCCATGTATTTTTTTTAATTTACTCTTTAATTTCCTGGTTAACCCATTCATTCTTTAGTAAGATGTTCTGTAACCTATATATATATATATATTTGTGGTCTTTCCAATTTTTTTTCTTGTTGAATTTAAGTTTCATAGCACTGAGGTCCGAAAATATGCATGATATGATCTCAGTCTTTTTGTACTTGTTTAGGCCTGATTTGTGACCCAGCATGTGATTTATTTTGTAGAACGTTCCATGTGCAGTCTTATAATGTGTATTCTGCTTCTTTAGGATGAGGTGTTCTGAAAATATCTGTTAAGTCCCTCTGGTCCAGTGTGTCATTCAAACCCATTGTTTCTTTGTTGATTTTCTGCTTAGATGATTTGTCCATTGCTATAAGTGGGGTGTTAAAGTTCCCTATTATTTTCTTGTTATCAGTTAGTTTCTTTATGTTTGTCAGTTAATGATTTGTATAATTTGGGTGCTCCCAAGTTTTAGGCATAAATATTTATAATTGTTAGATCTTCTTGTTGGATAGACCCCTTTGATATAGTGCCCCTCTCCATCTCTTATTACAATCTTTGTTTTAAAAATATACTTTGTCAGGGTGCCTGGGTAGCTCAGTGGGTTAAGCCTCTGCCTTCAGCTCAGGTCATGGTCTCTGGGTCCTGGAATCGAACCCCGCATTGGGCTTTCTGCTCAGCGGGGAGCCTGCTTCCCCCTTTCTCTCTGCCTGCCTCTCTGCCTACTTGTGATCTCTCTCTCTGTGTCAAATAAATAAAATCTTTTAAAAATCTACTTTGTGTGATATAAGGATGGCTACTACAGCTTTCTTTTGATCTCTATTAGCATAATAAATGATTCTCTACTCCCTCACTTTCTATCTGCAGGTGGCTGTCCATCTGAAATGAATCGCTTGTAGGTAAGGATAGATGGGTCTTGTTTTTTGTTTGTTTGTTTTTTGTTTTGTTTTGTTTTGTTTTATCCATACCAATACCCTATGTCATTTGTTTGGAACATTTAGTTCATTTACATTCAGAGTATTGATAGATATGAATTTAGTGTCATTGTGTTACCTGTAATGTCATTGTGTCTGGAGATTTTCTCTGTTCCTTTCAAGTCTTTGTTGCTTTTGGCCTTTCTTTTGCACTCAGAGAGTTCCCTTTAATATTTCTTGCAGGGCTGATTTAATGTCACAGCCTCCTATAGTTTTTGTTTGTCTGAGAAACTCTATCTCTCTTTCTGTTCTGAATCACAGTCTTGAAGGAGAAAATATTCTTGACTGTATTTTTCCCACTCAACACGTTGAATATATCATGCCACTCTCTTCTGGCCTATACAGTTCCTATACAGAGATCTGCTGCTAAACTTATTTTTCTTTCCTTGTAGAGTAAGGATTTCTTTTCCTTGTGCTTTCAGGATTCTTTCCTGATCTCTGTATTTTGTAAATTTTATTATGATGTCTTCTTGTTGGCCTGTGTTTTGTTGATTTTGATGGGAGTTCTCTTCTTTCCCCATATTAGGGACATTTTCAGCTATATTTGCTCAAATAAACCTTGTGCCCCTTTTTTTCCTTTCTTCTTTTTCTGGGACTCCTATGATATGAGTGTTATTATGTTTCATGTAGTCGCTGAGTCCCCTAAGTCTACGTACATGATCCAGTATTTTTCTCTCCCTCTTCTTTTCAGCTTCATTTTCCCCATAATTTTATCTTCCATATCACTTATTCATTTCTCTGCTTCTTCTATTCTTGTAGTCAGTACATCCAGTCTGTTTTGCAGCTCAGTTACAGTATTTTTTGTTTCAGCCTGACTAATTTTTAGGTCTTTTATCTCTGTGGTAATTGACTCCTTGGTGTCCTTTATGCTTTTCTCAAGCCTAGCTAATATTCCTCATGATTATTGTTTTAAATTCTTGCTCAGACATATTATTTGTATCTGTTTTGATTAGATTCCTGGCCATAACCTCTTGTTCTTCTGGGGTGAATTCCTCCATCTTGGCATTTTTGTCTAAGTCTGTGTCTTCTGTATGTTAGGAAAGCCTGTTATGTGTACTGCTCTTGAGAGTAATAACTATATTAAGAAGGGGTCATATACTGTCCAGGGCCTGATGTTTCAGGAGACGTTTCTGGTGTATGTGGTGTACACTCTGCTCTTATGTTTTGGCTGCTGTTTCCCTCATGCCTGTCCTCTGCAGAGTTTTTCCTTGCCTGCAGTGGGGAGAGTTTGAACCTTATCCACTGTGTGGGGAGTTTTAACTAGGTGTGTTTTGCTCTGCTTGTTAAAAGAGGCTTGATCATATTTCCCCTAAAGCTGAAGTTTTGCAGAGCTCTATGATGAGTAGACTTGATGGGTGTGGGGGCTGGTGCTATTATTCTGGGGGAGGGGCCTGCTGCTACTCTGACTCTCAGGCACACTTGCCCTAGTAAAAAAGCATCTGCAGAATGCAGGGAGTTGGAGCTTGGTGTAAGCGGTTCAAGTCTCCACTGTGGGCACTCTGCTGCTCACTGAAGTCCTTCTGTGCTGGTGGGCAGGGGTAAAAATGGCATCATCTGTGTTTCTTGTCCCCAGATCAGGGAGTTTATGCAAGGAATACCTTGCAGAAGAGTGAAGAATTCACCCCTTTTCTGTCCCAAGCATCCCTCAGATCCCTGTCTTCTCCCTATTTGTGTCCAAGCCATCTGCCCACAAAGCGCCTCAGTGCTCTTATATGTTATGTGGGGCATGCTAACATGCTAGCTGGGTTTCAAAACTCCAAACTTTAGGGACCTGGCATCTCACAGACCCGTGCTGAACTTCTGGGTGAGGGCCTCGCTGCAATGTGGCTATTGTTGATTTGTCCCAAAAGGGCAGTTGCACTAATATGTAGGGCCTTAGAGTTTATGGTAAAGTGCAGCAAACACCTAGTTTTAGATTACCTGACCTCAGCAGCTGCCCCTGCTCCTGTGCTAATGAACTGTGCAGCTCAGTGGTGGCTATCAGCTTTCTTGTCCCAGAAAGGCAATGCCACCCCCAAGAAGGGGAACTCTCTCTCCCAGTGCATCCCAGGGGATCCTCAGACCATGCTTTCCATTCCTAGGCCTCTGCCTTCTTCCAATGGGGCACTTCTACACCTGCCAGGCTCCACCCTGGCAATGGCATGGACTTCTAAAACTTTAGACTTTGAGCTCTGCTGTTTGTAAATACCTGTGATTATCATCCCCTCTCGTTTTCCCGTCAGTGGTTTTAGGGAAGTGTTTTTTTGTGCAATGCCTTCTCTCTCTCTCTGTATGTCTCTCTCTTTCTCTATCTTTCTCTCCTTTCTCCCTGATCAGATCTCCCTCCCCTCTGAAGCACCAGCCATTCTTTTCTCCCCCAAATCCCATCTTCACACCTACCTTCCACGATGTGGCCTTTTTCCTCCATCTAGTTGTGCATTTTGTTCTCTTACTTCAGATCGATTCCCTGGGTGTTCAGAATGATTTGGTATTTATCTAGCTGTGTACCAGGGATGAGACAACTATAAGGTCCTCCTACTACTCTATCATCTGAACTCCTATCCAGATCAAAAGGGAATTATTTTGACAATGAATGAACATTTAATTATTATAATACTCAAATTATCAGCAGGACTGTCACAATTTGTATCTAATCTCTATACAAAATTAGCATACTTCATACAGATAAATAGAAATTCAGAAAATCAAGTTTCTCTTCTGGAATAGAAACAAAGTATTTTAAAATCTAAAGCAAAGATTATTTGAGCAAGAGACTTTGTTGGTGTGACTTTTTCTTTTTTCTCAGTGTGCTTAATCTTCTAAGAAAAGTGTATGAAGGCCTCATACACTCATCTGGTATCAGCACCCTCTCTCATTCCCCTCTGCGATTTTTCCAAATTTTAGTTATTGGTCTCAAAACTTACCTTGACCTACCTTAATTTTAGTAGATGACCTTGTCACGTACCACTAAGTGAAAATGAAGGCCATTTTGTGAGAAATAGTTCAACCTTTTCCCTTTAATTTCTCCCTCTACAAAAAAGAAAAAGAAAAGCCCTGCACCCATACCATTTCTTTATTCTTTGCCTCTGTTCTTGCAAGAAGAGGCATCTCTTATCTATGACTTTGAGTCCTCTCTACTTTCTCTATGGTTTTGCCACATTAATTATTCCCTCTCTTTTCTATCTTCTATTTTTAAAAATATTTTATTTATTTATTTGACATAGAGAAAGAGATCACAAGTAGGCAGAGAGGCAGGCAGAGATGGGGGGGAAGTAGGCTCCTCGCTGAGCAGAGAGCCCTATGCGGGGCTGGATTCCAGGACCCTGAAACCATGACCTCTATGAAGGCAGAGGCTTAACCTACTGAGTCACCCACTTGCCCCTCTTTTCTATCTTCTTAAAACTCTCTCATTATACTCCATTCTTCTTGTCACCCTGTGAATATGTTCAAGTTTCTTCAATGACAAAAATTTAAAAAAAAACATTTTCTTTAATCCTGCATCTTTCATGATAGTTACCATCTTTTCTCTTTATTTTTTTCTTCTCAAATGAATATACTCTATATCTCTACCTTCTCACCTCTCATTTAGTCCTTAAAGTCTTTAAATAATGGTCTTCTGGCTTCTGCCCTCAGTGTTTAATTGAAATTCCATTAGCAAAGTTTACTAATGATTTCTTCATAGCTAAATATAATGTGTACTTTCAGATTTTCTCTTACTCGATCAGTCTGCTATATTTAATATTGTCCATGATATCTTTTCTTTTCTGGATTTTTAAAAGTAAAGATGACACCTGCTTATTGTAGAAAATGTAAACATTATAGAAAACATCCAAAAGAAAATTATGCCTCCCCAATATGCAGAGATAACTGATGTTTACATTTGACAAACTATTCACTCAACAATATGTTGTAGATATAGCATTCCACTGTATATGTATACTATAATTCACATAACCTGTTTTTTAATTTTTTAAATAATTTTATGTACGTACGTATGTATGTATTTAGAGAGTGCATGTGAGCAGAGGGAGGGGCAGAGGAAGAGGGAGAGAGAATCTCAAGCAGACTCCAAGCTCACCGCAGAGCTAAATCATGGGGCTCAAACATGGGACTCAGTCCCTTGACCCTGAGATCATGACCTGAGCCAAAATCAAGAGTCACACATTTAAATGACTGAACCACCCAGGAGCCCCAAACCTGTTCGTTATTAAGGGACATTTAGGCTTTTTCCAAATTTTTTTATATTTAAAAATTGCTCAAATTAAATTAATGAACACATACCTTTGAAGATTATTGTCCTTACCTTGAAACTTTATTCTCCTTCTGAGTGTTTCTGTAACTCTTACTTTTTTTTTTTTTCTGATAGCAATCTAGCTCTTAACATTCTAGCTAATTTTCTGAAGTCTTATTTATAAGCTTCACTCTGTCTGGCAACCTCTTGCTTCTTGTTAAATTGGATCCAATGCTCAAGTCTTTTTTCATTTGAAATCTCTCCAAGGTAATTTAACTTTCTCTCCTGTCTTTAACCTTCATTCAGTGACTGCCAATCCTACATCTCTAATGCAAGTCACATTCCAGAATGCCAACATCCATACATCTAATTTTCTATATGCAGCTTCATTCAGATGTCTCATAGGCATCTCAAACTTTGACTCCAATACTGAATGTAGACCTTTCCTGAAAGTCTGTGCCATTTCCTACATTATCCAGTCATTGGTATTGCCTTTTATCTAGTCTCACAAGCCAGAGTCTTGTCCTTTCTCATTCTCACCCTTTGTATGCAATTAGTCGTTGATTTTAGTGTAATCACATCAACATTTCTCATGCATATTCCCCTCTCTTTATTCAAAATTCTGCTGATTTTATTTTAGACCCTTTCACTTCCTGTCTGCATGAATATATAAGTGATCTCATTGCCTTCATTCTTACTTGCATCCAATCCAACTTCCATGCTATAAAAATTGTTTCATAAACACTCAAACATGGCCATATCATTCTATTTAAAATAAGCATTATCTCCCAATTAACTTCACTTAATTCTCATAGAACGAATTCCAACATCCTTAGCATCACATCCAAAGTTTTTATGAACTTCTCTTTGCCTGTCTTTCTAGATGATGACAGGACTAGGTCTCAAGGAACTGAAGTTAGAATGAATTATGCTATTCTAAGTGTCCAGTAGCAAGAGAACCAGCAAGCTGAATATGAACTAAAGTTTTTAAAGGCTTTTTATAAGGTCAGGGAAACAATAATATCTGATAAATATTTAGAGTATCAGTCAGAATGAAAATGACAGGAAGAACTAAGAGGAGCTGGACAGAACTGAAAGGGAAGGAGAATAAAATCATGAACACAACAAATTAAATCCAAGAAACAATCACCAAGAGTCACTGTAACATCTGTGACATTGAGCTTATGATGAGTAGATATGTTTGGTTGATTTAAAGGATCAGAGTCAGGACGGAGACTGACAAGAAAATCTATGATATACCTGATCATCATTTTCTTCTCTTTAAAGGACTTTGTTGGCTTCCTAACAACTATATATTTTAGAGGGGCTCTGTGATCAGGCTATTTCCTCTCTATGTAGCCTCACTTCTAGCCATTGCTTTTTTTGAAATTTAGGCTTCATCAACATGAACACATGGTGCTCTTTCAAATTCCTGGGTTTTTCCCCCCCACATTTTTTTTTCTCTGCCTGGAATGTTCTTCATGTCTTCATTTCCAGGGTGAACTTTTATTCTTTAAAACTCCTGTACAGACATCACCAATTCTAGGAAGCTTCTCTAAATGCCCTTTCTCCCAGATCCATGAACCCATCTATCCAAATGTTTTTTTATTATTGAACCAATTTATTGATTGGTTCTTAATCATATTTACTTAATACTTATGTAAGCCACATGGCATGCCAGATACTAGAAGCACCGTGGTGAATAAGAAAGATTAAACATGGCCTTTACTCTTCTTGGCCTTATATTTAGTGGTGGACACAAACACACATACACACACACACATCGAAATAACCAGACAAATGAAATAATCACCAGTTTGCTAAGTGTTGTGCATAAAAGATACAAGGAACTGTAATACAGAATAATGTGTATGGGGGAAGGTGCAAAGGCAACATGCTTTAATATAAAGTTGATACTTATGAAGTGGCTGGCATTTGACTGTTTCTGTCCCATATAATTGGAAATTTTATGAAATTCCACCTAATAGTTTCTTTTGGGAGGAATTGACATTTAGAGACCTGGGCACCTGGGTGGCTCAATGGGTTAAGCATCCAATTTTTTTCTTAAGCATTCTATTTAGTTAGTTAGTTAGTTCAGGTAGCCAACATATTAGTTTTTGATGTAGTGTTCAATGATTTCTTAGTTGCATACAACACCCAATGCTCTTCACACCATATGCCTTCCTTAATACCCATCACCCAGTTACCCATCCTCCCACGCCCCTCCCTTCTGTAACCCTTCCCAGAGTCCAGAGTCTCTCATGGTTTGTTTCCCTCTCTGATTTCTTCCTATTGAGTTTTCCCTCTCTTCCACTTTAGTCCTCTGTGCTATTCCTTATGTTCCACATAGGAGTGAAACCATATGATAATTATCTTGCTCTGCTTGACTTATTTCACTTAGCAGAATACCATCCAGTTACATGCATGTTGATGCAAATTGTAGGTACTCATCCTTTCTGATGGCTGAGTAATATTCCATTGTATATATGAACCACATTTTCTTTATCCAATTCATCTATTGAAAGACATCTTGGCTCCTTCCACAGTTTAGCTATTGTGGACATTGCTGCTATGAACACTGGGGTGCATGTGGCCCCTCTTTTTGCTACATCTGTATATTTGGGGTAAATACCCAGTAGTGCAGTTGCTGGGTCCTGCAGGCTTGTGCAGCCGTTCTGGAAAGTGTCCAGTTCTTGGTTTCAGCTCAGGTAATGATCTCCAGGTCATGAGACCAAGCCCCACATTGGCCTCTGCTCTGGGCATGAAACCTGCTTAATATTCTCTCTCTCCCTCTGACCCTCCCCCCTCTCTAAAAATACATACATACATACATACATACATATATACAAATAAATAAATAAGCTGAGACCTGGAGAATGGGGTAGCATGGGCCATGATGGCTAAGCTTGGAGCTTATCATGTTCCAGAAACCAAGAGAAGGTAAGAATAGATAGAATTGAGTAAAGGGGTGATGAAATTAAGAGAGATGGGTACCTGGGTGGCTTAGTTAAGTGTCTGCCTTCAGCTCAGGTTATGATCCCAGGGTCCTGTGATGGATCCCCACATCAGGCTCTCTGCTCAGGAGGGTGTCTGCTTCTCCTTCTCCCTCTGCCTACTGCTCTGCCTACTGCTCCACCTGCTTGGGCTCCCTTGCTCTCTCTCTCTCTCTGCCAAATAAATAAATGAAATATTTTTAAAAAATTTAAAAAGTAATAAAAAGAAGCAAGATGGATCATATAAGACTTTTATAGGGGTCTGGATTTGATTCTTATTAAAATATAAAACCACTGTATTATTTTAAGACCTACTGGTTGTAGTGTGGGGATGGAATTGAAGAGAGTAAGGGTAGAAATAAAGGTATCAATTAAGAGGTTGTTGTAAAGAGACAATATAGTGTTACGTTAGGTGTTCAGGGTTTGGAGTCAGGCTGCCTTGGTTTAAATCCTAGTTTGGACATTTTTTAGCTGTTTATGCAAGTTACTCAAATTCTCTAAGACTAAGTTTCTTCATCTGTGAAATAGGGATAATAATATAATCATCCTCATAGAATTAGTCTAGAGATTAAATGAGATAATCTGTTACAAAACACTAAGCAGTCCCTGGCAGATAATACTTAATTGATAATAGAGATTAATAGTCCAAGTGAAAGATGGTGGCACCTGTGCTAAATTGGTGACAATATATTTCAAGAAAAATGAATAGATATGAGACCTATTGTCAAGGCTTAAACAGTGGGATATAGTAATAGATTAGATATAAGACTTGAGGGACAGGATTTTTCACGTATGACTCCTAGGTTTCTGTCAGAGTAGATTGTGCTGCACTTTGTTAAGGTGGGGGAGATCTGCCTCATACAGAATTTAGCTATAGAAATTTATCTCTTTTTATACTACATAAGGCCAAATGAAAGAAAGAAAAGCAGTATCATATAATATAAAATGAAATATTTATTTAAAAATTAAGTCAGAACCTTACATGAGGCATAAAAAATACTGTATGTTATATTCATACCACAATATCTTAAGTGTGCAAAAGTCTTAAATGTGTATATTCTTTGTTCCAAAGGTCTAAGATTTTGAAAATTTCTACTATACTGTATGATAGGTACTGATGAACAATTACGCTTATATGTTTATTTTGTCTCATATTAAAGGCATTTGGTAACCATTCCTTCTGCTTCTCTAACAGAATGGAGCCTGCTTGATATACCAGCAGGTGAAGAACCAAAGGAGAGTTTATCTTTATTCTTCTTGGCATTGAGAGTCTGCTCTTGGAACGATCAGGCACCATGGGGAAGCGGGATAATCGAGTGGCCTATATGAATCCTATAGCAATGGCCAGATGGAGGGGCCAGACTCAATCTACAGGCCCAACAATACAAGATTATCTGAATCGACCAAGGCCCACCTGGGAAGAAGTGAAGAAACAATTGGAAAATAAAAAGAAAGGCTCCAAGGCATTAGCTGAATTTGAAGAAAAAATGAATGAGAATTGGAAAAAAGAATTAGAAAAAAGTAGAGAGAAATTATTGAGTGGAAACGAGAGCTCTTCTAAAAAAAAAGAAAAAAAGAAAAAGAAAAAGAAGAAATCTTGTCGGTCTTCATCTTCTTCATCAAGCTCTGATTCTTCAAGCAGTTCTGATTCTGAGAATGAGGAAAAAAAACAAGGAAAAAAGAGAAAGAAAAAGAAGAACCATCCATATAAATCATCAGAAAGCTTTACATATGAATCTGAATCAGAAACCAAGGAATCTGTGAAAAAGAAAAAGAAGTCAAAGGATGGCACAGAGAAAGAAAAGTATATTAGAAGTCTCAGCAAAAAAAGAAAGAAGACTTATCCTGAAGATAAACCCTCATCATCAGAGTCCTCATCAGAATCAGATTACGAAGAGGAAGTGCAAGCAAAAAAGAAGAGAAGACATGAAGAGCGAGAAAAATCAACAGAAAAGGCAAAGAAGAAGAAGAAGAAACAGCGCAAGAAACATAGTAAGAAGAAGAAAAAGAAGTCGGGTTCAAGTCACAAGTCAGGATAACAAGAAAAAAAATAAGATTTTCCTATTTAAAAAAGCAAGAATTTAAGGAAATATCAACTGTGAATGTTAGGGAATATTTTAAAAAATGCATGAATTTCCCTTTGTTTGTAGAATTATTCCTGACTGTGTGCCAGTCATATGCCACTGTGCCAGAAAAGGCCATAACCATTACCTGCAGCATAAATATATAATTTTGTTTGTGTGTGTGTTTTCCCTTCCAGTGGTTAATTCTTCTGAGAGCTAAAACCCTGTTGTTCATACTAGTTGTTAAAACATTTGGAATTGAATTAAAATGTTTTAGATAATAATTTTGAGCCCCCAAATATATCTAATTTAAAAATATCTAATTTGGATATATCTTTAAAATATAATCAGAAATATCCAGACAGCTGTAGTTGACATTTTTGAAGCGTATAATTAATGATGTCTCAGAATCCTTCCTTTTGAAGATTAGTTTATTTTACTTTTTAATAAACTTTAGTTTACATGGGGAAAGGGCTTGTGGGGGAAAAAAGAGTTCGCTACCACTTTGGCTAGCTGAATAGTGTGCCTTTGATATTTACACATCCTATTTTTGCCAGTGCAGTAGCCATTCTTTTCTTATTTAGTGAAATTCTGGAATGTTGTATGCTGCTTCAAGTGAATAAGAAGACAGGAAGGATAAGTAAGCCCCCATTTCTATGAAATTTACCTCCACTTCAACAGTACTGAATAGTGTTTCACGTTAGAGTGTTACCTTATTTGAATTAATTTTGATACCCTTTGGAGGGGAATCATTTTAAATAAACCCTGGTATTTTTTGATTAATAAAGATTCTGAAATATTTTGCATGTTTTATACTATTAATTTTTGATTATCCAGGGATATTCTACATAACCAGTAATCCTTTTTATATGATTTATGCTTAGGATACAAGTTTGTAATTTCCTAATCTTACTATATTTCGTTACTAGGTTTAATTGCACACTTGACAAAATACTTAGCATGTAAAAAGAAGGTTTTTGAAAAAATATTTAATGCCTTCATATTGAAGCTTGTTTACTGTAAGCTAGTTAAGTGCCAGACCTCTAGTACGCTATGTGTCTTGTTACATAAAACTACTGCCAAAATCTTAGTAAGTATGCTGTTTAAAAGCTCAGTGTGTTAAGCATTAGCATTGGATTAAAATAGGAATTCAATTTAGGACATAATGACACCTTTGATCTTCCTGTGTCATATTTTACTAAGATTTGGTGCCTCATGCTTGTTTACCACTAATGCTGAAATGAGTTGAGAATTATTTTTATTTTACATATTGATATATCAGAGTAATATGAATCAATTGATGTCTCAGAACTACCTGTTACAGAGGATGTGCTAATTGTAATGTCATATTTACAAAGCATTTTGGCATGATGAGAGAATCAATAAATTTTTAATAGCTGATTTCATATCAGCTCCCTTGAATCAAAGGTAAAGTTATTATAAAGATTAGAGAACATCAAGTAAATACTGGCTTCCCAAATTTTTGCACTTGAAATACCGGAATCTCTCAGAAATGCTCTTGAAACATTATAAATGTAATGTCATGTTAGATCATCTTAAAGTTTCATAATTTTACTTGTTTGCTAAAAAAATTGCTGATAAAAATATATTTAAGGGATATTTTATATCCACATAGAGTTTTCCAAAATTGTTTTTCATTAAAATATTTAAAAAGCTTATATTATTTGTAGAATATGGCAAAGACATTAACAGATTACCAAATATCTGTGTGCTCCCATTCACTTCCCAGCCTCCTGTAGTTAGGCAATGCCATTTGACTACTTCTAGCAGAGGGATTGCAGAAATTGTAAACAGAAATGAGGTATCATTTCATAATGGAGCAGCAAAATGTCCTGCATGACCTTCCAACTCTCTCAGTGTACTCCAAATGGTATACCTACAAGATGGATGCAGACTGTATCTCTTAAGTTACTGTTTATTCGGGACCAGCCCTGGAGAGTTGATGGACTTGCAGTGAACCTTTAGAGAGTAAGAAATAAACTGTTATATGTTAAGCCACTGAAATTTGGGGTCTTTTTTTATTACCCTAGCGTCACCAAGCCTAATTTACTACCATAGCATTCCAGAATGTCTGTTTTGTTATTTACATAAAATAATTCATGGATCTTCTCTCACATCTTTCTTCAGATTGTTTCAGAGGTGACCATTTATGCCATAGTAGAAGGAAATGTTATTTTGTTTTTTTTGGTTTTTATGTTTTTTATGTAATAACTGAGGAAGAGACTGGTCTAACATAACATTTTATGCTTATCAGCAATGCTGACTGTCGGAAAGTAAGGCTATTTCATTATTTCTCTGCTTACAGCCGAAATAATATTCCAGTAAAGTGTTCAGGGAGGAACTTTTAAAAGCCCTCTTGGGGACTTGGTAAGGAAGAGGAATGCTATTTTTTTTAGATGTAAGTATAGATGATATGATAAAGTGATAGGGAAATATGTAGAGGACAATAGATTAAATAGATTTATGTGAACATTTAATATGTAACCTCCAGATTGAAAACAAAATAATTTATCCCTTATGTGAAAAGCACTGAAGTTGTTATTAATGACTTGCTTATATAATTCATAAGAAAGTTAAAAATAGAACTACCTTATCCAGCAATGGCTCCACTACATATTTACCCAAAGGTTACAAAAATGCTAATTCAAAGGGACATAGGCACCCAAATGTTTATAGCAGCATTATCTATAGTAGCTAAATTATGGAATAGTCAAAATGTCCACCAACTGATGAATAGATAAAGAAGATGTGTGTGTGTGTGTGTGTGTTTGTGTGTATCATATATAATTATTCCATTATATTCCATATATATTCCATATAATGGAATATTACTCAGCCAAAAAAAGAATGAAATCTTGCCATTTGCAATGACATGGATGGAGCTAGAGTGTATTATGCTAAGTGAAATAAGTTGCTCAGAGAAAGACACCCACGTAACTTCACTCATACATGGAATTTGAAAAACAAAACAAAAGAGCAAAGGGGAAAAAAAGAGACAAACCAAGAAGCAGCCTCTCAATTACAGAGAACAAACTGATGGCTACCAGAAGGGAGGTAGATGGGGGGATGGTTAAATAGGTGATGGGGATTAAGGAGTACACTTTTGATGAGCACAGGGTGCTGTATGGAAGTTTTAAGTTACTATATTTTATACCTGAAACTAATGTAACACTGTATGTTAACTAACTGGACTTGGATTTAAAAAAAAAAAAAAAAACTAGAAAAAAGGGGGGGGATATCTTTAACCATAATATTCAGCTAACGTTGGCTATGGGAAGAGAAACAGTGAGAAAATCAACAAGAAAGTAGAGGGGAAAAATCAATAAAATCAAGTTTAGTAATGTAATCACGAGCACAAAAAGAATTTTAAAGATATCAGGCTGAAGGGATGCCTGGGTGGCTCAGTGGGTTAAGCTGCTGCCTTCGGCTCAGGTCATGATCCCAGAGTCCTGGGATCCAGTCGCACATTGGGCTACTTGCTTGGTGGGGAGCCTGCTTCTCTCTCTACCTCTGACTGCTTGTGCGCTCATGCTCTCTCTCTCTCTGACAAATAAATAAATAAAGTCTTTAAAAAAAAAGATTCAGGCTGAAGACAAGGGATTAGATTGAAATTAAGAAGAGTGAATAAAGGGGGGGACAAGATGGCGGGGAACTAGGAGGAGGCACCGCTTCAACCTGTACCCTAAAGTGAGCTGATTACCTACCAAGGAACTCCGATCATCCATGAAATCAGCCTGAGATCAGAATTATACACATCTGGATCTCTAAGGGGGCAGAAGACGCCAGTGGGCAGGTAAAGCAGAGTGGGAACATCGGAATGCTATCAGAAGATAAACAAAAGGGGTAGGGAGCCACCAGAAGCGACCCATTGGAAAGTGATACCCCAATACGAGAGTCCCCTGCGTCTGGGGACCAGCATTAACTTGAAGTCTGGTAGAAAGCACTCAAAAACAGCAAGGGATCTCAGAGTGAAATTGTGGGAATTGGGACAGTTAGGGAGAGCCACCCCTGGCGCTGAGCCAGAGAGTGCGGTGGAGAAACCAGGTCTTGGTTTCTTTGTCTACGACAAAGCAGGAAAAAATATACAGTGGAAAAAAGACAGTCTCTTCAATAAATGGTGCTGGGAAAATTGGACTGCTATATGTCGAAGAATGAAACTCGACCATTCTCTTACACCATACACAAAGATAAACTTGAAATAGATAAAGGACATCAATGTGAGACAGGAATCCATCAGAATCCTAGAGGAGAACGTAGGCAGTAACCTCTTTGATATCAGCCACAGCAACTTCTTTCAAGATATGTCTCCAAAGGCAAAGGAAACAAAAGCAAAAATGAACTTTTGGGACTTCATCAAGATCAAAAGCTTCTGCACAGCAAAGGAGACAGTCAACAAAACAAAGAGGCAACC